>JAPKLW010002223.1:84839-104161 GCA_026898455.1 Plectranthus barbatus
GCGAATTTTCAAAATTTTGTACCGGTGAATTTTTGTGCACTTCCGAGCAGGTCATTTTTTTACAATTTTAAAGAAATTACAATAACGAAAACCCTAAACAATTACTTTTATTGATCTAGAAACATGTTTCAACCAGAAAAATCAAATTTTGAAATAATTTTTCATTTTGCGAATTTTCAAAATTTTGTACTAGTGAATTTTTGTGTACTTTCGAGCAAGTCTTTTTTTACAATTCTGAACAAATTACAACTACGGAAACACTAAACACTTACTTTAATACATCTAGAAACAAGTTTCAACCATAAAAATCAAGATTTGTAACTGTTTTTCAATTTGCAAAATTTCAAGATTTTGCACCGGTGTATTTTTGTCCACTTTTGAGCAAATCATCTTTTACAATTCTGAACATATTCCAACTACAAAAATCCTAAACACTTACTTTTATACATCTAGAAACATCTTTCAACCACAAAAATCAACTTTCGAAATAGTTTTTCAATTTTCAAATTTTCAAAATTTTTTACCGGTGAATTTTTGTGCACTTTCGAGTAGGTCATTTTTTACAATTTTAAAGAAATTACAATAATGAAAACCCTAAAAAATTACTTTTATAATTCTAGAAACATGTTTTAACCATAAAAATCATCTTTTGAAACAATTTGCAAATTTGCAAATTATCAAAATTTTGTACTGGTGAATTTTTGAGCACTTTCAAGCAGGTCATTTTTTACAATTTTAAAGAAATTACAACAATGGAAACCTTAAACAATTACATTTATAGATCTAGAAATATGTTTCAACCATAAAAATAAACTTTTGAAATAATTTTTCAATTTGCGAATTTTTGAAATTTTGTACTGGTGAATTTTTGTGCACTTTCGAGTAGGTCATTTTTTAAAATTCTAAAAAATATACAACGGAAAAACTAAACACTTAATTTTATACATTTAGACACAATTGTCAACCATAAAATTAACTTTTGAAACAATTTTTCAATTTTTGAATTTACAAAATTTTGTACCGGTGAATTTTTGTGCACTAACGAGCAGGACATTTTTGACAATTCTAAACAAATTACAACAACAGAAACCCTAAACACTTACTTTTATACATCTAGAAACATGTTTCAACCACAAAAATCAACTTTTGAAACAATTTTTCAATTTACGAATTTTCAAAATTTTGTACCGATGAATTTTTGTGCACATTCGGGCTGGTCATTTTTGACAATTGTGAAGAAATTAAAACGAAAACCCTAAACAATTACTTATATACTTCTAGAAACATGTTTCAACCATGAAAATCAACTTTTGAAACAGTTTTTCAATTTTTGAATCGTAAAAATTTTATACCGGTGAATTTTTGTGTACTTTCGAGCAGGTCATTTTTTACAATTGTGAAGAAATGACAACAACAAAAACCTTAAACAATTACTTTTATACATCTAGACACATGTTTCAACCATAAAAATCAACTTTTGAAACAATTTTTCAATTTTGCGTATTTTCAAAATTTTGTACTAGTGAATTTTTGTGCACTCTCGATCAGGTCATTTTTTACAAATCTGAACAAATTACAACTATGGAAACACTAAACACTTACTTTTATACATCTAGAAACAAGTTTCAACCATAAAAATTACGTTTTAAAATAGTTTTTCAATTTGCAAACTTTCAAAAATTTTACCGGTAAATTTTAATGCACTTTCGAGCTGGTCAATTTTTACAATCTGGACAAATTACAACTACAGAAATCCTAAACACTGACTTTTATATATCTAGAAACATGTTTCAACCATAAAAATCAACTTTTGAAACTACTTTTCTATTTGCGAATTTTCAAAATTTTGTACCGGTGAATATTTGTGCACTTTCGAGCAGGTCATTTTTTACAATTTTAAAGAAATTACATCAACGAAAACCCTAAACAATTACTTTTATAGATCTAGAAACATGTTTCAACCATAAAATTCAAATTTTGAAATAATTTTTCAATTTGCAAATTTTCAAAATTTTGTACTGGTGAATTTTTGTGCACTTTTGAGCAGGTCATTTTTTACAATTCTGATTAAATTACAACTACGGAAACTCTAAACACTCACTTTTATACATCTAGAAATAAGTTTCAACCATAAAAATCAAGTTTTGAAACAGTTTTTCAATTTGCGAATTTCAAAATTTTGTACTGGCGAATTTTTGTGCACTTTCGAGCAGGTCATTTTTTACTATTCTGAACAAATTACAACTACGGAAATCCTAAACACTTACTTTTATACATCTAGAAATATGTTCCAACCATAAAAATTAACTTTTGAAACAAGTTTTCAATTTGCGAATTTTCAAAATTTTGTACCGATGAATTTTTGTGCACTTTCGAGCAGGTCATTTTTTACAATTTTAAAGAAATTACAACAACAAAAATCCTAAAAAATTACTTTTATAGATCTAGAAACATGTTTCAACCATAAAAATCAACCTTTGAAACAATTTTTCAATTTGCGATTTTTCAAAATTTTGTACTGGTGAATTTTTGTGCACTTTCGAGCAGATCATTTTTTACAATTCTGAACAAATTATAACTACGGAAACACTAAACACTTACTTTTATACATCTAGAAACAAGTTTCAACCATAAAAATCAAGTTTTGAAATAGTTTTTCGATTTGCAAATTTTTAAAATTTTGTACCGGTGAATTTTTGTGCACTTTCGAGCAGGTCATTTTTTACAATTTTGAACAAATTACAACTACGAAAACCATAAACACTTACTTTTATACATCTAGAAATATGTTTCAGCCCTGAAAATAAACTTTTGAAATAATTTTTCAATTTTCGAATTTTCAAAATTTTGTATCGGTGAATTTTTCTGCACTTTTGAGCAGGTCATTTTTGACAATTCTGAACTTATTACAACTATGGAATCCCCAATTCTGAACAAATTACAACTATGGAAACCCTAAACACTTACTTTTTTATACATCTTGAAACATATTTCAACCATAAAAATCATATTTTGAAACAGTTTTTCAATTTGCGAATTTTCAAAAATTTTGTAACGGTGAATTTTTGTGCACTTTCGAGCAGGTCATTTTTTGACAATTGTGAAGAAATGACAACAACAGAAACCCTAAACAATTACTTTTATACATCTAGAAACATGTTTCAACCATGAAAATTATCTTTTGAAACAGTTTTTCAATTGGCGAATTTTCAAAATTTTGTACCGGTGAATTTTTGTGCACTTTCGAGCAGATCATTTTTTTATAATTATGAACAAATTACAACTACGAAAATCCTAACACTTACTTTTATATATCTAGCAATATGTTTCTGTTGGGAATTATCCCTAAAATCTTCCTTAGGACTTATTTGTAAAAGGTTTTGTTGGATCAAACCTTATCTAGTTGGTCGATCATTTGCTGAAATCTAGAAAGTCTAACGCAACTTGTAAAAGTCCTGTATAAGTTAAACATCGAGTTGTAATAGACTAGTGTGCTATGAAGATTCCCTAGCAGAGAAGATAAGATGACTCAGAAGGTCAAACTCACAGACTGCTAGAGAAGTTGGCAAACAAGAACGTTAGAATGCTAAGGAATTAGCATTCGCACGTTTCAGCAATCAATGAAGAATCACATATAAAACAAGTCAAAGGATCTCAAGGAATATTCTTTTAGCAACATTGAAGCCAAGCTGCGACTCTGACAAAAAGGACGCACAAGGGACGAGACTTTCCCCAAGTAGTCTGGGAAGTACATCTCCACCCAGAAAGGCGTTCTACCAGTTTAATCCATTCTTGGAAGAAAGAAGCCGTTGTGTCTAACGGGTATGGAGATTCAAAGTTTTGAATCTCCAACTATAAAAGGCAGAATTCAAGAACTGGATAGACTACTGCTTTTACAAATCTACAAGTGCTCTTATCACTTTACTCACGAACGCTCAAGCTAAAGATTCCCTTGACAAAGTGATCCTTAAAAGTAGTCAGTTGAGAGCCATCTTAAAGTCTATCTAAAGACTCTCAACAACCTGTGGTGTCGTTCATTGAAGTACTGACACTCCATTGAAGATATTCCTGATTGCATTCAAGGATATCTCAATCATTGGGATTCATTTCTTTCAGAAAGGAATCCAACAGTCACTCTTGAAAAAACTGTGACTCTCACGGGCACTAGCCGCAGACCTATTAAGTTACGAGGCAAACTATAAACGCCTCATTAGCAAAGGACAAGTTTTACGAAGGTGCGCCCTTGACTTGCCCGGAGCTGTGTTCGGAGAAGTTCAGATTCACGGAGGATAGCTGTCAAGTAGCCAGGCCGAAAGCTCACTGTCTACTTAACTGGAAAGGCGATTCCTTGTACTCTGTATACTTTTCTAGTGAAATTCTTAGCGATTCGGCTAAGGAGTGGACGTAGATCTATTTGATCGAACCACTATAAATCCTGTGTTCATTTACTGCTTTACTTACTATTTTATTAGTTTACTGTTCAAATGATTGATTTAAAACCTAGCAACAGAGTTACTAGTGTATATCTGTAAACTAACGTAAACATCAACTTGAGCTAAGAAAACATTTTGCTGACAACAATATTAAGTGCAAGTGACTTTAATCTATTCCGCTGCATTTCGTGTTAAACTTTAAAACACGGCGACTCTGATATTTCGGGACCAACAAGTGGTATCAGAGCGGGAGGTTGAAAAATCGACTGCTTCTGAGTCGCTTTAAGACCAGATCTATCGCTTTCCTTTCACTTTTATACATTTCTTTTCTCTCAGCTCAGGAAATCATTCAAAGAGCATACAAAATGATGAACCACTCCCTTGGAGAATATGACAGAGAGAACTTCTCATCCTTGAAGAAGATGGCCCTCATACAACTTCAGAGCAGTGAGATGGCTGACATACTGTTAAGAGGTCCGATCCAGATTATGAAAGTTAACACTTTCATAGGACAAGGACGTGCTGAAGATGCTGCTAGAGGAGAACCAAGACCTCCAAGACCTAAAATGGTTCCTAAACCATATGACGAATACACCAGTGAAGACAAGAAGAGAGCTCAACTAGAGCATGTGGCAAAGAAACTTATTCTTGACTCTCTTCCAAAATTGATGAAAGAAAAGGCGCTTGACATGGAAACTGCTAAAGAAATGTGGGACTACGTGTGCGAATCCTCTCAGGAAATGGATCAAATGAGACGCAACAAACTGCAGGTAGCTGTAGATAAGTACGAATCTTTTTCTATGCGTGCAGGAGAGACTATTCAAAACATGGAGGAACGCTTCAACACAATAATTGGAGAACTAAGGAGTCTTGGAAAGAAGTATGACAATGGAGAAATGAACAATAAAATCATCTCCAAACTCTATCCAAGAGATGACTGGTTCGCAAAAGTAACAAGCATGAGTGAGAAAGACCTCAACAAATTGACTACATCTGAGGTATTTGCTCAACTCAAAGCTTATGAATTTATAATACTGCAGTCAAAGAAAAATGAAACAGCTGTAGCACAAGCCGCTTCCACCTATGCTGGAAACTCTGAGGACTTAGCATATTTCGCTAAGAAGGACTATAACAAATTCAAGCTGAAAAGACCTTACTATAAACCAGAAAGAACCACTCCAGCATCTCCCTCGAAAGAAGGAACTTCCAGTGCAGGTACACCATCAATTGATCTAAAGATCAATGAACTGGAAGAGCAGATGAAGAAAATGCAGAGAATGCTGAATGAAGCAAAGGCCAAAAAGGAAGTAAAAGAAATTACATCTTCAACTTCTAACCGCCCTGTCGAGCGAAAAAATAGAACTTGCTTTGAGTGTGGTTCTCCAGATCACTTGAAGCATGATTGTCCGAAGGTCAGCAAAGAAGAACGAGATCGCCTGAAGCAACGATTTGAAAGACGCGCTTCTAAAGCCGTAACCAAAGCACTGCTAACCAGGACTGAGATTGCTGATGAAGAAGAACTCTATTGCTCATTAGAAGAGGATGATAGCGAAGAAGCTTTGTTTGTACTAATGGCAAACATCTCGGAAGTTCAGTCTGCTAACGCCAACTACGATGCTGAGGAAACCAATGAATCAGCTCTAGCTGCTGAGGAAGCAGAGGTACTGTCCACTAACTCATCTAGCAATCAAATTATAGACAAATCGGAGGAATCACATTTCGATTCTGAACAAGATTATCTAGTGCAACTATCATTAGAATTTTCAAAGATGTATGAAATCAAAAATGAGATTGTGGGAGAAAATGCTTCATTAAAACTTCACATTACAAGTTTAACCGAGGAAGTCGAAAGACTAAGGTTAGATAGTGAAGAACTCCTCAAATTAAAAGAAGACTTCTCACAGTTATCAGAAAGATTTCAAACATTAGACAAAGAAAATCAAACATTGAAAAACAAACCAAAAGAGGATTGCATTTGCATGTATGCATCCAGCAGGGCTGCTCTCAATGCCCTTGTAAGCAGTCAAAGACATCACTCTGATAAGTCTGGACTTGGATGCGAATCATCAAAAAGAATGCCAAAATCCAATGGTAATTCTTTTATGCAAAATCCAATTTTGTTTGTAACTGCGGGGTTTATCTCTAATGAAAAAGGTAAAGGAGTAATGTCTGCTGAAACCTTGTCTGTTAGAACAAAGGATAAACCTCAGCAGAATATGTTCACTGAAGCTCAGCAGAGTTCTGCATCAAAGAAAGCCAATAATTCATCAGCTAGATCTCAGCAGAGGACAGAGTATGCTAAGCCCTTATCTAATGGACCTCAGCAGAGGATCCGAAAGACAAATGCTGAACGTAACTCTAAGCCTCAGCAGAAGATCCAAAAGATGAATAATAGGCAAGTATTTGATAGAAATCTGCAGAGAAATTCTAGAGTATACACTGAACACTACTCAACCAATCCTAGGAGTACGAGCATTCAAATTTCAACGCAAGGATAGTACATCCTAATTTTCATCAAAGAAGGTCTACACAGTACAATGCTGTAAGACCAGCTACCCACAGAATATAATGCATAAAAGGAATATCTATGCTAAGCCTGAGCCCATTCCACATTATTTTTCAAAGGCAAGGACGACTAAATTCATTCATTCATCTAGGAACAGAAATTTTATGCCAAAAGTCAAGAAAGTGGTAAATAGTGAAACCAAGACAAAAGTCTTGAAAATCACTAAGATGTGGGTTCCGAAAGGAACAATGCTTCATGCTAATCCTGCAGGACCCGACACTAAACGGGTACCTAAATTTGCTTGATTTACTTGCAGGAACAGGACTCCATAGCTACGGAAACATTTATATCCAATGAATGGGTCCAGGATAGTGGTTGCTCTGCTCATATGACCGGGAATGAAGAACTATTCTCAGACATAAGAAGATTATTCAACGGTCGAAGAGTCAAGTTCGGAGACAACAGTGAAGGAGAAGTCGTTGGACGAGGTTGCATTGAAAGGAATGGCTTGAGAATCATCAACGTAGCGCTTGTCTCCAACCTGAAACACAACTTGTTCAGCATAAGTCAACTATGTGAAAATGGGTATACTGTAACTTTTAAAAATACTGGTTGTACTATTGCTGATGCTATTTCAGGAGAAGTGAAGCTACGAGGGATCCGCAAGGGTGGATTATATATTGTCGATTGGCGAAGTGGTCTACAACATTCATGTTTTCTAGCTCTCAATAAGGAGGAAACAACATGGCTATGGCATAAAAGGTTCAATCACTTAAATTTCAAAACCATTAACTATCTTGCCAAACATAAGCTTGTTGTAGGTCTACCAAGTAGCACCTTCCGCAAAGAAGGAATATGCAAGTCATGCCAACAAGGAAAGCAACCCAAATCATCCTTCAAGACAAATCCTGAAAAGGGGACATCTCAAAGGATTCTAGAATTGCTTCATATGGACCTATTTGGCCCAGTCACGCCACCCACTGTAAGTAAACGCTTATATACACTGGTGGTGGTAGATGACTTCTCCAGGTACACATGGGTACGCCTACTGAAGACAAAGGACGAAGTTAAGCTTATCCTTCCGGAGTTGATTCTCAAAGAACAAAACAGTAAAGAAGTTACTGTAAAAAGGATTCGATCTGACAATGGAACGGAATTCTGTAACGGAGCGTTGATGGATTTCTGCGCTGAAGCTGGAATATCACATGAAAAATCTACAGCACGGACTCCTCAACAGAATGGTTTAGCAGAAAGAAGGAATCGAACGCTGAAAGAAGCCGTTCGCTCAATGCTAGCAGACTCGAAACTTCCTACTAAGTATTGGGGTGAAGCAGTCATGACAGCCTGCTACACACAGAACAGGAGTGCTATCACGAGCAGATTCAACAAAACTCCCTATGAAATATATCACGGTCGTAAGCCTTCTATAACTCATCTACGTGCTTTTGGTTCCACATGTTATATTCACAATAACGGCAAAACTAAACTTAATACCTTCTCACCTAAATCTGACGAGGGTGCACTTCTTGGATATGGACACCCCACTCATAAAGGTTACAGGGTATTAAATAAGGTTACTGGCATTGTGGAAATAACATGCAATGTTATTTTTTATGAGTCTACTTTAGTGCGCAGTGAAAATAAAGAAGAAAAGATTAGCAATCATGAGACTGATGATGTCAATGATCATACATTTCTAAATTCTTTCGAGAATATAAGTATTGATCCGACTAAGTCTATGACTGAATGCAATCCAAACGCGACGCACTCAGCAAGAGACCAAACTGCTGACAAGGCCAGTGATGCTAATGATCATGCTGAGGCCAAATCAACACACATCCTAAACGAATCAACTATCCTAGAAGTGTTTAATGATGAAGACGACGAAGGAACTCCAAATCTAGAGAGTGATGCTAAAACCGATGCTAATAAAGTTACAGTCAATGCTGAAGTCGCCGCTCCCTTGGAAGAAGTGGCAGATCAAGCTGCTACAAAGCATCTAAATGCTGAAGCACCCACTGCTGAATTACCAGTAGAAGATCCAGAAAATGCTAGTGGAGATGTCAACATTCCTAATGCTGAGCACCGACAGATGATGAAGAGAATACCTCAGCAGATGACGATCAAGAAGAAGTACCAAATGCTAACATTCAAAATAGACCTACGTGGTTACGCGCTCATCCTCCAGAAGGAATTCTTGGGAACATCAATGACCCTTTATTAACAAGGCGAGGAAATGCTAATGCAATGTTAGCATGCTACATTTCAAATGAAGAGCCCAAGAAAGTCGAAGAAGCTCTGCTAGACTCCGATTGGGTGAATGCTATGCAAGAGGAGCTTGCAGAATTCACAAGAAACAATGTGTGGGAGCTAGTAGACAGGCCAGAGCATCAGAGTGTGATAGGCACTAAATGGGTATTCAAAAATAAGAAGGATGAATCTGGCACAGTTGTAAGGAATAAAGAAAGACTCGTAGCCAAAGGATATAGACAATGCGAAGGCATTGACTATGATGAGATGTTTGCTCCGGTAGCAAGACTGGAAGCAATTCGCTTATTTTTAGCTTATGCTGCGTATCATGAATTCGATGTGATGCAAATGGATGTGAAGAGTGCTTTTCTCAATGGCGAGCTCAAGGAGGAAGTTTACGTCGAACAACCACCAGGATTTGAGCATTGAAATCAAGTCTACAGACTCAAGAAAGCACTGTACGGTCTGAAGCAAGCACCAAGAGCATGGTATGGAACATTATCAAAGTTCTTACTATCTAATGGATTTCAGAAAGGGAGGATAGATCAAACTCTCTTTCGCATCAAAGATGGAGATAGCATTCTGCTAGTTCAAATATATGTCGACGATATAATTTTTGGATCGAAGAATCAAGATCTATGCGACAAATTCTCCGATCTTATGACTAGCAACTTTCAAATGAGCATGATGGGAAAGATGTCTTATTTCCTTGGATTACAAGTTCAACAATCCAGAGAAGGGATCTTCATCCACCAGAAGAAGTATACTCGTGATCTTATTGCAAAATATTGTCCAGAAAAGTCTAAGAGCCTACGAATTCCTATAAGCACAACCTGCATTGCTGCTCTTGAAAAAGAAGGAGAGGATATTAATCCTACTCTGTATGGCGGAATCATAGGATCTCTGCTATACCTCACTGCTAGCAGACCCGACATATCCTATGCAGTTGGACTATGCGCAAGATATCAAGCTAATCCTAAGAAGTCACACTTCGACACTGCTAAGAGGATTGTTCGCTACCTGAAGTGCACAGAAGGACTAGGAATCTGGTATCCTAGAGCCGATAGCCTCTCTCTCAGTGGATACTCAGATTCAGACTTCGGAGGATGCAAGATTGATAGGAAGAGCACAAGTGGCACATGTCAATTTCTGGGACACAAGCTTATAAGCTGGTTTAGCAGAGTATGTGGCAGCTGCTAGTTGTTGTTCACAGATTATCTGGATAAAACAACAATTGGAAGATTATGGTATTACTCCTGAATGCGTGCCAATCTACTGTGATAACAACAGTGCGATGTGTATTACGAAGAATCTCGTTCATCACTCCAGAACGAAGCACATTGATATTCGTCACCACTTCATCAGAGATCATCAGGAGAAGAAGGACATAGATGTTCAATTTATATGCACTGAAGATCAAATTGCGGATATCTTTACAAAACCGCTTCCGGAATCACGATTTAAAGAGTTATGCATTAAATTGGGACTTATGGAATTAGATGAGACTTTGGATGAATGAAATATGGTTTTCATTCTTTCTGGATTTCTTGAAGACTTAACATTCGAATCATAGGATGTTCATTATTCAGCAGAGAGCTTATGGTTATTTTGCAGAAGATGTTAACTATCTTGATCACTATTACGGATTTATGTGATCTATACAATTCATACTCAAGTACGTGTCCAGAAGATGCAGATAATAAGAAGATAACTCTTCATTTATAGCAAGTGATGGAAGAACGATCATCTTACACCTTTCAAGATCAAAAGGGGAGAGAAAGAGCGGATACAAACAGCAAAGAGAAGAGTACGTACATATAAAAAAAATAGAGTACTTTCAGATTTCAAAATTACAGACATCACATAGTACGAGGATCTCTTGGAAAGAAGTCGGAAGGACGAAGGGTCGACGGGCCAACAGTAAGATCAGGAACAGTTTGCTCCAGCAGCCAGCTGAGCTGCATTCCATTTGACAACCCGGCGCTAGGCCAGACGTTGACAACTTCCTTCACCTGATCAAATACTAGCTTCGCCCAATTGGCATGGAGCCATCCATCGTCGACCACCATCATCGCCTGCCAGACACCTTTGGTGAGAGATAGCTCCTCGTCGGCGTACATTCCATTCACCATCCCGTTACAGATGTCATACAAAACACCGTACTCAGGACGAAGGCCTAGTGGCGACACCGTGGTAGAAAACTCGCCCCAATGTCCTCTCTTCCAACGCTTCCAACAAGAGAACTCTGGCGCCACATCACGAGAACGATAGTTGTAGATAGAACTATCACCTTTGGGTAAGTTGAAGTCTCGAGCAAAGGAATCAACCGTCCACTTCACCAAACGATCATTCAACGTACCAAAGATGGTGTCACCCTCAACTTGCGCTTCACTGAAGAATTTCTGAAGCACCTCTCGATGGAAATGTTGTGGGGTAACCGTAACATATTTATCAATGCCAGAGGATACCAATTTCTGCATCACCACATCCGGAACCCTGGGATCACTCACATAACAGTGACGAAGGTTCTCCTCACAGAAGATTGGATTACGGCTAATGGTCAAATGATACATGGGAGAATCTGGGGAACTCGGATCAGAGTTAGACGAAGCAGGGGATTCTTGGTGTAATATGATTGAAGAAGGAGAAGACATGTTCTAAAGATTTATGGAAAGGATGTTAGAGATGAAATGAGGAGAGTCTGAAACGTCTACTTATAGACAAATGGCAACCACCATATTAATGACGGTCTGATCCATTGAGAACAGGAACGTTATGATTCAACGTAATGATTCACTATGTTGGACACTCAATCGTCACCAAGATATTCCAAACGCTGTGACGATAGGAAGCCTCAGGTCTAATCCAGTGCATGGCTCGAGAATCATTATAACTTCTTCAGGAATAGTGACTCTCTATGATTAGTCACACTATTTCATCTCATCATTTATCTGGAGCTTATCAAGTTCAGAATTAAATGTAACTTCAAGAAAATTCGATGCTGAAGAGGATGAATGAGTCCAAGCTCTCATTCTATCTATGAGAATATTTCTTAAAGGCAAATATTCATTATCAATTCTGGATTACACAAGATGACAATTACAAGAAAAGGACTGCTACATCATTTAATACATCATTTCTGCTGAAAAACTAACTACGAGTTTTCGTGAAGACTACAAAGAAGGAGAACTTAGAGCATTTCTCAACCGCAGTTTGGGAAATGAGCTCTCAAGGGATAGAAATCGAAACCCATCAAAGGAAGTCCTTCAGAGACTAGATGCGGAAAGGACTGCTCAAGCAACCAACTTAGCTGCATGCCAGTTGGTAGAGGAATCTGAGGCCAAAGATCAATGCATTTCTTCACTCTATCGAAGAAGAATCCAGCCCAGTCAACATCTTTTCTTTCAGCATCAATGGCCATCATGGGTCTCCAGATCCGCTGATTCATCACATAGTTCTCAGCAGGGACACCAAAGGTGACATTGCTCACAATGTCAAAGATAACCCTATATTCCTCCTTCAGATACAGACACGAAGGCGAAGGTGAAAACTCATATTCAGCAGACTGCCTCCATTCATTCCAGTAACGAACTTCTGGAGCAGTAAGATGGTGGAACACGTCCATGACCCGTACTGGACCTCGTGGAAGACCGAACTTCTGAGAAAACAAATCGGGAGTCCAGCAGACTACTTCATTATCATAGCAACTCCAGATAGCATTATCCTCCGCCCTACCTCTGAAGATACAGGTTTGAAGAGCCTCCTTCTGAAACTTTGACGGCATAGTTGTCATGAATTGAGTTAGAGAACTCTCATGAAGAGCACCCATTACAAAGTTGGGAACATGGCAGTTACTGCAATATTCGAAGTACAACCCTGATTCATGAAGAATCTGGTTGCGAGTGATAGTCAGATCACTAGGAGATCTTGTTATGTTATACATTCTTGGAACAAACAGAGAAAGACAAAGAGCTATTCAAGGAAGAAGAGAAGATGAAGTTCAAGAAGGATGGTTGAAAGATGAAGTTTAGGATGATAAGTGTACTACCACTTATAGCCAGGTCAAAACACTATTCAAAGGGCGAACACTCATCCAAAACGTCTTATCGGATAAATTCAAATCCAGAAGAGCAGAAGTCGAAGAGCCTCGACAAAGGGGGAAGCGCCACCTGTTATGATAAAACTACATTCGGCAAGTTCTTCTACATGGATTTACTGACGCTCTATTCTACGAAAGCTTAAAAAAGGGTATCAAAGGATTGCACATATCTTTTGATCCAGACAGAAATCTACCGTCTTAAATTATATCACTTGAAGATTATACATGGACAAAGATAATTTATGTCTGACACAACTTCAGATGTTGAGTTATACATGCTAGCATAGCAGAGACGTCAAAAGGTGTGGAAATTTAATACATCTTTTATTTATCAACAAGATGATATTACAAGAAACAGGGGAGATTCGAAGACAACATTACATTCAAGATTCTAGAAGGAAGAAGGTCTAAACGGAAAGAAGTCCTCAGTCACAAGATTAGTTGGCCCTTCAGCTAAGTGAGGAAAACTTCGCTCTAGCAGCCAACAAAGTTGCATTCCGTTGAGAAGAGGCACGGCAGGATAATACTCGACGCAATCTCGAACGCTGTTGTAGATATAACCAGCCCAGTCTACTTCGGCTCCATCATCAATCGCCATCATGAGTTGCCAAGTCTCCTTCGAGAAGAACGTATCATCAATACACTCTCCCATCAGCATATTGTTGGCCACACGGTAGAGCACCCAATAAGGAGTGCGCAGATCGTACGCAGAGACTGACAAAGAGAATTCCGACGAAGGACAACGTCTCCATTTCTGCCACGCCGACCACTCAGGGGCAATGTCCGTCACATGATAATTGAAGACCGACCCAGGGCCTCTCGGAAGACCGAATTAACGAGAAAAGACTTCTGGTGACCAATAGATGAGTTTCCCAAGGAAGAAACCATATATGCCATCTTCCTCCAAAGAACAACTCTCCATGAATTCTCGAAGCATGTCGCCTTGAAAATGCCTTGGAGTAGTAGTGACAAATTGGGTTAATCCACTTCGATTTAACCTCGACATGATCATTTCTACAACCCTTGGAGTATTATCGTATAGAGAATTCAAACCAGCCTCGTGAAGAATCTGGTTTCGGCGCAATTCTAGAGATTGCTCTGGTGAATCCATCTTGATTCTTGATATTCTTGAAGTTCTGAGAAAGGATGTTCCATCTTCATTGATACTCTCTACAGGGTATTTATAATGGGAAAATCTTAACTCATTTCGTCTGATCAAATAGAAAGATGACACGACAGCATGGTCAAAATCCGTCTTGGAAATCGCAGTCAAGGGTCGTCGTATCAGCTAAGGATAAAACTCTGCTAGCGTACAAGCCTCTGCTAGCAACCCAAACTGTGCTAGAAATGGAAGCTCTGCTAGAGTACAGACATCTGCTAGAAAATTCAAATTCTGCTAGATATGGAAACTCTGCTAGAATCAAGACATCCATTATCAAAGATAATCTTTGCTGAAGATGGACACGTTGCTGAAGAGAAGACATCTGCTATGAACTCAACCTTCTGCTAGGAATTCAGAGCACTGCTAAAGAACTGTACCGCTAGCACTTAACATCTATGCTAGATTTGCGGAAGCAGCTCAAGACAAATTCTTTGCTAGATACTTACGGACTACACTAGCAAATAGGATATCTGCTGATGAATTACAGTCTATGCTAAAATGGACTTTATGCTAGACTTAGCATCTCTGTTGATTAAAGTACATTCTGCTATCAACCTTCACGATGCTTGGATGTTCACACAGTCATTACGCAATCGACTAACAGAGCATATATCCAAAGGATGATCGCAAAAATATAGTGTTCTATATATATCATCAACACAGATTTACATCAGAAGATTTAATCAAAAGGAGAAAAAGGTACATAGGGATAAAAATCTATCCCCCGAAGATTTGAAGGCCCTACAGAGAGATCTGTAAATCTCTGTTCCAGCAACCAACTAAGGGGCATTCCGTAAGGAAGGTGTAGACGAGGGAACTGCTGCACACTTTGGCGGACCCTCTGGAAAATAAAAGACGCCCAATCCACATCAGCCCGATCATCGATAGCCATCATTACCTTCCAAACTTCACGGGAGAAAATTATATCGTCTGGATTGACTCCAACTATCATTTTACAAACTAGCTCAAAGAGGACTTGATAGCGAGGAAGGAGTCCATATGCTGAAGGAGTAGGGGAGAAATGAAGATTAGCAGACCGTCTCCACCTCATCCAAGACGACCATTCGGGCACAATCTCATCACTGCGATACGCCAATACAGAATTCGGGCCCCTCGGAAGACCAAATTCTGAAGCAAACGTATCCACAATCCACTCCACCAATTGATTTCTCAAGACACCCACAACAGAGTCTCCAACAGACCGACTCTGTTCCAAGAGAGATTGAAGGTGTTCTCTCTGAAATGCATGAGGAGTCAAGGAGATGAATCTAGACAACCCACACGCTTGCAGACTGGACATTACCCACTCTGCTATGTGGTAATCTTCCTCATACTCCATATAAAGACCAGCATCACAGAGAATTCTGTGACGAGGAACGAAGAGCGATGGACCTTGTTCCATGACTTCGTACTTGAAAGATTTTTTTAAGAGTAAGAGTTGCAAGAAGGCGTGCACAAACGTTTCATCTATCTATGCTATTTAAAGAAGACATCTTGGTTACTTTACGCTGCTGAAGCTGCAGAGTCACTCAGAGGGATGATATAATTCATTAATGAAAGGGTCATATCAGACGGATTCATGATCATGCCTAAAAAGCACAGCCGAAGGATATTGGGATTATAGCATATTATACGTGGTATCATCTGCACATTCTTATTCAAATCGGCTGCTAAAGATTTCTAATCAGAAGTATGACGATTACTTCTCATGATGGAGAAGCATTTAATGCATTCAGACGGCGGCATCGAATGAGATTGGGACACGTCATCCACGCTTACAGATCAAAGGTTGCGGATACTCACACGATCTGACTCGTAACCCTAGCCGTTGATTCAAATTAAGAGTAACATTGAATCCTACCCGTTCATTTTTCCCCTCGTACTCCGCAACAATATACACACTGTTCAGATTTCGAAACCTCCATCTCCCTTCCAAATTCGCCCAACTCAAAAACCCTCTCATCACACAACACAAAAGAAACCTACCCTTCCATAGCTTCAAATCAAGATTCTTCACCCGCCTTACCCCAAGACACAAATACCTCTCCAAATCTCGAATCATCACCATCCAAAAACCCAGAAACAGTCAATTTGCAACCTGCCTCATTTACATATCCCTCGATTACTTGCTCGCCTCTGCATGTTCGGCATGCACCGGAGTTCACTGGCATCGAGAAGAAGGAGGACATTGATGAGTCCATCCCTTACTATACCTTAGTGACCATGGCACGACAGAAGAAACTATCGACACATTCGGCAGAACGGAGAAGAGTCGCCCAGATTATGAAGGACAGGATTCTGTACATGCCTCTTGCCAGCAAACAATTTCCTAAATGGATTTTGGACTTACTTGATTCTGAGTTATTGGTAAAGTATCTCACTGTTGAACCTGATCAGTTTCATCCGCATATGGTTTCTGAATTCTATGCTAGGGCTGTTATGAGTGATGATCAGAAATCCTTCAAAACTTGTGTTTATGGAAACATCATAGAAGTAAGTGCTGAGTTACTTGCTCGCACTTTTGGGCTTCGCAACTATGGTGCTAAAATTTCTCAGTATAAGATCACTGAGACCGCTGAAATGGAAAGACGGTGGAACCTTTGGAAGAAACCAGGAGAGAAGAGACAAACGTTCAAGCCTAACACCTCAATTAACACCTTAACAGAGGATTACAAACTTCTTGCAGAAATTGTAATCAAGATGCTTCAATGTGATGCGGGATCATACGCGGAACTGTCTGCTAAGAAATATGCTGTGTTGATGGCACTCAATGACAATGTTAAAGGAAATTGGGCCGAGTTCATCTTTGAACGCTTGGCAGAACATGCCAAGAAAAACGCTCACATGGAAGTAGATGGGACGTTCTCCTCAAATGTGAACTTTGGACTAAAAATCAGTAAGTCGTTGGAAATTCTGTTTACCAACAAAGGCGTAGATTGAGGAGTTGCACTTCTTTCTACCGACTACATTCCGTTAACACGACGCAAGCCAAAGCCAATCAACATCAGAAATCCTCGGAAGTTAAAAGGTAAGTCAAATGTAGATAAGGCTAAACCTACATCTCCAGAGGAACCAGATGAAGAGAGCTTAGCAGCACCTACTCTTCCACATTCCATTCCAATACCTGAAGAGGAATTAGCAATGCTAAAGAAGAATGCAGAAACCGACCAATGCTTCAAGAATCTGGAGGAAATTGAGAAGTTGGGAAATCTTCCAGCTGATCAGATCAACGAGATTATGACTGAGAAGGAAGCAGATCAGTCTCAACCCATTATTGGAGCATTAGCACTGCCAAATCACCCAACAAAAAGAGTTGCTAACAACCCTCCTGCAACCAAAGCAAAGAAGAAAACCAGAAGACGATTGGAACTTCTGACTGATACAAAAGTTAAGGAAAAAGCTGCAGAAGAAGCAGAATCTGCTAGATTGACCGAAAGAGAGAGTCCAACAGAACAGACATCTGGCCAGCTCAACCTGGACGATACTTCTGACCCAGAATACATTCCTAAGTCTCTCAAAGCTACGAAAGAGCAAAATAAGAAGAGCAGGAAAGCAAAGAGGAAACACTTAGTTTTGCTAAAGGACGTTGAAAGGAGAGCATATCAGAAGTTCATCCATAACTTGACACTCGAAGGAAGAGATAGGAACTTCGAACGTATCAAGTCCGCTGCTGAAGAATTTAGATCACAACAGAAAGCTAACAAGGAAGCTAATCCAGAAAGCAATGCTAGCAGAGAAATCAATCTCAGCAGAGAAGTCGAGGATAGCATAGTTGATCAAATGACAAAAGACTATGTGCATCAATCATCAGATGCTGGAGAAAGACAAACCCCTAAAAAAGATGAGGAAATGACAGAAAAATCAGCGAATTCTGTCATAAATAATGTTACAGCAGATTCGACTGATGATTCACTGTTTCTAGCTGAACACGTGGCAAAGAAAGGAAAAGGAAAAGCTGCATTAGCAGAAGAATCAATTCCCAGTCCACCACCTGCTCAGCAGATCAATATTGATGAAGAAGAACTATCAGATACTGAATTCTCAAGAAGACTAGCATCGGGAGCTTTCAATGAAACCCACTACCACGGGAAGAAGACTCACAAGAAACATGGCGGAGAATCCAGTCAGATTCGTGACATTGAAGATCAAGGTGGATCTCAAATCCATACTGATACAACAATCGGGAATCCAGATGGAAATACTATGTTGACAGTTCTCGACGAACATCCGACAGAATCTCTCGAGCAATCAATTGATGATGCAACTCAACCCGTTCAACATGATCCTTCCAGCCCCGACTCAGGATCCTCTTGTATTTCTCCGATTCCGATGGAGAAGCTGAAGAAATTTACAATGCAAAGTTCTTAAGAAAAGAAACAACCGGATCCGAAGCTGTTCTTCGAGTACCATTCCATGGACTGCCAGGACGTCGCTACGGACTTCAAAGAATTAGCCAATGGTGTGCAAAAGTTCATCCCGATGATGCACCAAACTCTGATTTAGGACCTATGGCTGAAGAAATTGAGCAGTTCGTTGAATCTGAAACAGAGAGAGCCATAGCAGATTTATTCCATAGTGTATTGGATGAGTCAATACCTGAAGGACGTCTATTAGCGCAAGAATTCCGTCGATGGAAAAAGTTTGATTATATCATGCATAAACTCTGCTTTGAAGAAAGGATACTCTGTATCGCAGCTAAAGGATTAAATTTCTGGCGATATGAAGAACATTGGTGTTTTGACTGGATTGATCAAGTTCCAGGGATGAAACAGTTCTCAGATCAACAAGTTATGTGTAGACTTCATGCTATCAGAGAACATCGCATTATCTCTCAGAATGCAGGACTACCCAAATCTACTTTTGTCCCAGATG
>JAPKLW010002224.1:0-53795 GCA_026898455.1 Plectranthus barbatus
TCCAAGGATCAACGGGATATTGCGGTCTTCCTCCATGTCCAAGACCACAAAATCAGCTGGGAAAATAAATTCCCCTACTTTCACTAGCACGTCTTCAACTACCCCCTTCGGGTAGTTCACAGAACGATCCGCCATCTGAAGTCTGATGGTGGTCGATTTGATGCTGCCGATCCGGAGCTTCTTGAAAATTGACAGAGGCATCAGATTGATGCTAGCCCCTGAGTCACAAAGGACCTGCTCAAAGCTCTGCCCCCCAATCACGCAGGTGATCGAGAAGCACCCAGGATCTGATCTTTTGATCGGCATCTTCTTCTGAATTATGTCGCTGCATTCTTCGAAGAGGTTCACTGTCTCGAACGCGCCAAAGGGCTTCTTCTGGGTAACCATATCCTTCAGAAATTTCATGTACCCAGGGATCTCTTGTACCACTTCAATCAAAGGAAGATTGATGTGGATCTTCTTCATGTGCTCCAAGAAACGCTTATACCTCTCCTCCTTCTGCTTCTTGACGAACCTTTGTGGGAAAGGTACAGCAACAGGACCAGCTGATTTGAATCTGTCTTCAGGACAGATCTCTTTACCCTTCTCAGTATGTTCTTCTTAAGGAAGAATAGGGTCAGACTGTACAACTTCAGGTTGCACAGGTATGTTAGTGGGCATAGATGGCCCCTCATAACCTTTACCACTGCGTGTGGTAATGGCATTACACTGGTCCTTGGGGTTCACCACAGTGTTGCTCGGAAAGTGTCCCGGAGTATGCTGGCTGCCAATTGCGTTGGCTATCTGGGAAATCTGTGTGTCTATCTGCTTCATGTGCTTTCCCATTTCCCCCATATTAGCCTGCAGCTGAGAAATTTCTCCATCGGTCTTTGTAGACTTAGCATTTGAGACTGCGATGAATTGAGTCAGGAGCTCCCTCATGCTTGGCTCCTTTGGCTCGTTAGTTGCTCCATGATTCGCAGCAAACCCAGGTGGAGGCTGTAGGGCATTGTTCGGATTCCCATAAGAGAAGTTGGGATGATTCTGATTGTTGGGATGATATACCATGTTCCCCGATGGATACCCTCGATTGTTGTTGAAGTTCCTCTGGTTCACATAGTTTGCATCCTCCATTTGCATCTCATTAACCTGCTCATAGCTTTGCTGAGGTAGATTATTTTCCAATTTGGTGATGCGAGTCTCCAGTAATTTAGTGGAAACAGCCACTTCTTTCCTCATCAGCTTTATCTCAGCAGCTATATCTCCAGTATCATCAACTGCTGCTACCCTGTGATCTCCCCTATCCGTTGGCCAGTTGTATTCGCTTTTCGCCATTACTTCCAGTAATTCTAACCCTTCCTGTGGTGGTTTACCAGTCAGTGACCCTCCAGCTGAGGCATTCACATGCTTCTGGGTCTCCCTGTCCAGGCCTCGATAGAAATGGCACATCTGTTGTTTCTCAGTGAAACCATGGCAGGGGCAAGAACGTAGGAGATCTTTGTAGCGTTCCCAAGCCTCGTACAGTGACTCCCCCGAAAACTGTCTGAACTGAGAGATCTGGGTCTGTAACTGGATCGTCTTGCTGGGTGGGAAGAACTGAATCAGAAACAGCTTGCATAATTCTTCCCATGTTGAGATCTCGTTGCAGTTCAACGTCATGTACCACGACAAGGCTCTGTCGCGCAATGTGAAGTGGAACAGGTGCAACCGAATATAGTCGATAGGCACCAGATTATGCTTAACTGTATCGCAGAGCAGCAGGAATCTCTGAACGTGTAAATGAGGGTCCTCAGATGGTAGTCCCCCATACTGGTTCTGCTGGGCTGTATGTATCAGACCAGTTTTCAGTTCAAAGTTCGGTGTGTCCACCTTCAATCCAAAATCAGCATTACGATGCCTGTCAGTCATAGGCTCGTACATCTCATCAACAGTGGGCGCTCTCCGGGCTTCAGGAGCCTGATTCTCTTGAAGTCGTAGATTCATCTCTTGGAGCTGCCTCTGCAGCTCAGCTATCTGTGCCGCTTGATTTTCAGCCATTGCGAATTCTAACTTTCTTCTTGCGGTGTTCCTTCGGCAGGTAGACTCGATTTCCGGATCGAAAGGCTCAACTGGTGGACCTTTTGCTCTGGTTCGCATATACTACCTGAAGAAATCAGAAAGTGAATGGCACAGACTAGAAGTAAAAATATAGATAAAAATGCATAAAGTAAAATCCTAGAGTACTTAGCGTAATATCAGAATTAGTGTCAGTTATAAATCTGTGCAATCCCCGGCAACGGCGCCAAAAACTTGATAGCGCGTTTCGCAACGCGCTAAAGCTGCAAGTGTACAGACCACTGCAGAGGGCAAGTAATAATTTATCGATTCTCAAGGATTGCAGGATCGAAATATAACCAAGCACTGAAACATAGATACCGTACTACTATCTAGGTAAATCGAAAAAGGATTTGGTTTTGTTGTAAACATAAAATAACCTTGCAATAGAAGATAGAAAATAATAAGGTAAATGGTTTTAAAGATTTATGAGAAGGTAGGATTCCAGGGTAATCCACTGTGCATAATAATCAAACAACGTTTCATGTAATTCAATCCCAAATTTAATTCCCAATGATGTGAGTTAATCTCATATACGTTATCAGGTGATCCTCTCGGACTCTAAACCATAACATGGAAATAAAAGATCAAAAGATTCCTCTCGGACATACAAAAGACTTTTACTCTTGATAAAACCCTTAGATTTCAAAAACCCTTTAAAGCTCAATTTCCTCTCGGACAATTGCCCTCTAAATCTAATTTATTGGCGTCTTAATTAATAACCTAGTCCTCTCGGATCAAAAACTATTAATTCAAATCACAATCAATGGCCAATATCTCATAATTCATGAAAGTATCAATAAATCAGAACATCAATGGAAAAGGAACATCAAATCACATAAATTGTTGAATGAATAAATACAAAGCTTCAAACCCTAGAATCCATGAGTGAACTTAGCCAATCATACTAAGTTCTAGAAAAACAAAGAGATGGAGAGTCATAAGAACAGAAAACATAGAAATCAAAAACCGTGGTCTTCAATCTTCAATTTTTGCCGTGCTCTTCAAGTTCCCCTGTTTTTGCCCTCAATTCTATACTCTCCAGTTGAAAAAGTGATAAAAGGAACCTTATTTTCGTTCAAGGAAGTCCTATTTATAGTTGAGGCCTTTAAAATCTCCAAAAGATATGGTTTTGGGCTTCAGATTCGCCAGATTTCGTCAAAACGGGACACAGACGGTGACTTGAGAAGCGTGATCGGCGACCGCCGGTTATGCAACCGGGTCGCCGATCTTGTACCGTGAGAAATCTTGTGAAAATTGCAGAACCGGCGACCTGTCCACATAATCGGCGATCGCCGAATGTGTCATCCGGGTCGCCAGTTTTGCACCGTGCGAAATTCCTTCAATAATCACAACCGGCGACCCATCTACATGACCGGCGATCGCCGGTTGTGTCATTTGGGTCGCCGATTTTGCCTCGAACGGGTTTTCGGCGTGTTCTTTTGTATTTTCTGACTCCTTCTTCTTCCCGGTACAAGCTACCATCAGTCGGCTTTTCGGAAATTTTGTCAATCCTTGTAAACAACCCGATTGTGCGTGAAATCTGCATAAACAACCACAAACCAGACCAAACGTAATATTTTCTAAAAGAATATGAATAATGCATGAAAACACTACGTAACAATCTAATCTAAGGCCAAAAGTGAGCAAATCCACATCAGCAAGGTGCACAAAACGAGTGTTTATCAGGATGTTTGGGCTTCGGAATTATGGACCCAAAATTTCTCAATATAAGTTGAATGACCTTGTCAAAATGGAGAAATGTTGGAATCTTTGGAAGAAGCCAGGGGAGTTGAAAGATAAGAAGGGTCAGGCGATTACATTCAAGGTTGCTACTCCAATCAACACTCTGTCTGATGAGTATAAGTTACTGGCGGAGATAGTAATCAAAATGCTTCAATGCGATGCTGGTTCTTATTCCGAACTTTCCGCAAAGAAATACTCTTTTATGATGGCGTTGAATGACAACATTAAGGGAAATTGGGCTGAATTCTTCTTTGAGCGATGGGCTGAACATGCTCGGAAGAATGACCACATGGCTATAGATGGAACGTTCTCTTCAAATGTGAACTTTGGATTGAAAATCAGTAAGTACTTGGAGATATTATTCACAAACACAAGAGTTGACAGAGGTGAAAGTCTACTTCCAACAGACTACATACCTGCAACGAGGAAAGAGCCTAAGCCCGTAAGCTTTCGAAATCCTAGGAAATTGACGGGAAAATCTAATGTGGATAAAGACAAACCTACATCTCCTGAAGAGCCGGATCCTGCTACCACTTCAAGTCGGGTCTTACAGCCTGCTATTCCCTTGTCTGCTGAAGAGATTACTCTATTGCAGACGAATGCTGAAACAGAGCACTGCTTCAAAAATCTCGAGGAGATTGAGAAATTAGGAAATTTACCGGTTGATCAGATCAACGATATAATGACTTCGAAAACAAGCAGAACAGCCTCCGATTATTCTTGGGGAAATGGCTTTACCAATTCAAACAAAGAAGAGAACCACGGATACTTCTCCTGTGCCTAAAGCAAAGAAGAAGACCAGGAGAAAGTTGGAATTACTTACCGAAAAAGAAGAATTGGAGAAAGCAGAAGCAGAGAGGAAGGCTGCTGAAGCTGTTGAAAGAACTGCTGCTGATGTTACAGCAGAGAAGGACTCTACTGACAATGATACTGAGGAGACCGCTGAAATTGATCCAGATTACATCCCTAAATCTCTCAGAAACATAGAAGAGCGCACTCAGGAAACAAGGAAAACGAAGAGACAGCGTGAAGCTATTCTAAAGGAAATCGAGAAGAGGGATTATCAGAAATTCATTAGAAACTTAACATTCGAAGGAAGAGACAGAAACTTCGAACGAGCCAAATCTGTTGCTGAAGAGTTTATGGCTCAGAAGAGAGCTGCTAAACAGGCACAATTAGAAGAACAAGCTGCCAAGAAATTGAAAAGCACCGAAGAAGATGCTATATCTTCACAAGGTACTATGTCAGATGAAGAGGCTAACAAAGAATACAGTGCTAGCAGAGGAGTAGAAGCTAGCAGAGCAGAAGAGTCTAACATAGTGGATGAAGTATCGACAGAGCACTTGGAACAATCAACAACAGTGGAGATTGTTGCTGAAGAAAATCCAATTCCAGCAGAAAACGAGGAAACGACAGACATTTCAGCAGATACTACCATGAACGATGATGATGAAGATCCTGCTTCTGAACTTCATCGACTAGCAGAAGAGGCCGGAAAGAAAGGAAAAGAGAAAGTTGATTCAGAAGAGGAATCAACTCTCAATCCCTCATCTAATCAGCAGATAATTGTTGAAGAAGAAGAATTATCCGAACAAGAATTCTCAAGAATGCTGGTTCGCAGAAGAAATGATGCAGAATCGAGTGGAGTTCGAGGTGCTGAAGAACAAGTCGAATCACTCTTCAATCCTAAAACATCTAAAGAAACTCCAGAACAGGATATGTTAGCAGAACAGCCGATGCAAATAGTTCTATCAGACCATCCGAAGGAAACACATCTTGATAATCAATCTGCTATGATTCTCTCAAGTGCTAATCCTATAGAAGAGCAACCAGGTGCTGAGACACTCCAACAATCATCGCTCGTCGAAGAGAATGATTCTCTCCTCACTGAACCTGAATTATCCTGCATCTCTGAATCTGATTCTGATGGAGAATCCGCGGAAATATACAATGCAAAATTCCTGAGAAAAGAAACTTCTGGATCAGATGCTGTTCTTCGAGTACCTCTCAATGGATTACCAGGACTTTGCTATCGACTTCGAAGAATTGGCCAATGGTGTGCAAAGGTCTATCCTGAAGAATTGCCCAATTCTGATCTAGCACCTATGGCTGGGGAAATAGAGTTGTTTGTTCAATCCGAAACAGAAAGAGCCATTGCAGACTTATTCCACAGTGAGTTGGACGAATCAACTCCAGAAGGACGCTTGTTAGCAGAAGAGTTTCGCCGATGGAAGAAGTGTGATTACATTATGCATCAACTCTGTTTTGAAGAAAAAGCATTGGTTTTTGCAGCCAAGGGATTAAACTTCTGGAGGCGTGAGGAACGTTGGTGCTTCGATTGGATTGATCAAGTTCCGGGGATGAAACAGTTCTCAGATAAACAAGTGATGTGCAGACTTCAAGCCATCCGAGAACATTGTTCTCTCATAGAGACTGCTGGCTTATCCAAATCCACCTTCGTACCCGATGGATACTCTGATGCCAGAGTTGAATTGTCCAAGCGTCAGGCAAGAGCTGCTGTTGCTTACAGGAAACGTCAGATGGAGTATGAAATTCAACAAGCAGAGAGACTCAAGGCTCGAATAGCGGCACAGGCCACTGAGCGTGCTGCTCTGGAATTTGATTACAGAGATATGCAGTTGGCCAAATTCCTGAACATTGATATTCAGGAAATAGTTAAGGAAGCTCAGGAAGCAGAGGCCCGAATTGCTCAGGAGACCGCACAAATTCTGGAGGCCGCTCGTCGAATAGTACATGAGGAAGCCTGTTATCAAGCACATGTTGATGCGATTGCTATTCAAGTACAGCGATCACCTATTCCAACAAGTCGAGAACTCATTGCGACTACCTCCTTCAATGCCACTCCTATAACCTCTCTGCAGATACCCTTTCCAATGAATGCCGATATGGCTATCGCCTTTAACTCTTATTTGCAAGTAGCCATTGAAGGAAGAGTAGCGGAAGCAACCACTCACTTGCGAAAAGAAATTGATGAAGTACGGGGAGATGTATCTCATGTACGATCAGAGGTCGCTGAAACCAAGTTGGCCGTCTTCGAGAATAAGACAAGCCTGGAGGTTGTTCAAAAGGATTTAGCCGAAACCAAGACGACCCTAACCAAAACTGTGGTGGCTTATGGTACCAACTTTTTGGCTGCAATCAAAGAGGGGGAAGAAAGAAGAAAGGCTGGCCAGGAGAGAAGAAGAAAAGAAGATGAGGAGTTAGCCGCAAGGAAAGAGGAGTTAAGGAGGAAAGAAGAAGAAGCGAAGGAGGAATCAAGAAGGAAAGAGCAAGAAGCAAAATTAGAACTTCAAAGAAAGGAGCATGAACTTCAAATGCAGAAGATTGCAATGGAGCAGGAGAAGCTGGCTAAACAACTGGAGCGTGAGGCTGCTGAAAGAGAAACAGGAGCCAATCTTCTTGAGAACTTCATGAAGTTCACCATGGAGAGACTTGCTAATATTCAGAAGGGCAACTCATCGAATCCAGCGGACAGCGAGAAGGACAAGCCAGCACCCGGCTCATAAACGTCAAGGTCCAATCTTATCATTAGTCTTTGCTTTCTGAATCCAATGTGTACTTTAACTTGCTATATCATCTATAAAATTGGATCAGACTTAGACAAATTCTCCTTGTCCACCTCTGATTTTTACTGGTGTGCTCTAGTTGATTTACACTTCTGGTGTACTCAACAAATTTGCATGTGGATATGGAGATTATATTTTGATTGATGAATGCTTGCTGATTTTATGGGTGCTAGAATTTCTAGCATATTACCTTTATGCAGCATTCCATTATATTTAATTGAGAAATATTCCCCAGCACGTGTTGAGGGGGAATTTGATTACAATCATTTTTTTGCTAGAACCTAGTTGGAAAAACTATGTGTTAGATTGATAGAATAGCATAACTTTGTAAAACACAGACATTCTTCCACTTATGGTCAGCAAATGATAGTAAGCTTTGATCGCACCAAAAAGGGGGAAATTGTTGGGAAATTATTCCTAAAATCTCCCTTAGGACCTATTTGTAAAAGGTTTTGTTGGATCAAACCTTATATAGTTGGTCGATCATTTGCCGAATTCTAGATAGTCTAGCATACTCTGTAAAGTCCTGTATAGGTTTTATATTGAGTTGTAATAGACTAGTGTGCTAAGAAGAATTCCTAGCAGATACGAAGCAGATGACGTCTGCTAAGAGTCGCTGAACAGCAGAATGCTAAGATATTAGCATTCATCAAAAACTTACAACTGCTAGAGAAGCGAGCAAACGAAGGATTACTAGCAAACAGCAGAAAGTTTGCTAGATAATACACAACAATAGAATGCTAAGGCATTAGCATTCGGCACCCTTCAGCGACGAACAAGAAGTCGCAAGCAACAGAAGTCAAAGGATCGAAGACGGCAAAAGAATTTAGCAGATCCTAGCTTAGCAAAGCAAGAGGCTCAAAAGTTGAAGCTGGACTGCAACTCTGACAGAAGTACACACAAAGGTCGAGACTTTCCAGAAGTAGTTCGAAAAGTACAGCCCTACTCAAAAAGTGTTCAATCAAGTCAATCCACTCTTGGACAAAGAAGTCGTTGTGACTAACGGATATGGAGATTCAAAGTTTGAATCTCCACCTATAAAAGACAGGTTCAAGAATGAGATTGACTACTGCTTTTCTCACTTTAGACACTCACGAACACTCAAGCAAGAGATTCCTTTGACAAAGTGAACAAACAAAAAGTAGTCAGTTGAGAGCCGTGTGAAAGTATATTAAAAGCTCCCAACAACCAGAAGTGTCGCTCATTGATATACTGACACTCCATGGAAGATATTCTTGATCGCATTCAAGAATATCTCAATCATTGGGATTCTTTCTTTTCAGAAAGAATCTAACAGTCGAACACCTAAAAAGGTCAAGACTAAGACGGGCACTTAGCCGCATTCAAGAAAAGTCAGGAAGTGACTATAAAACTTCCATATCAGGCAAGGCAGGAGTTTCGAAGGTGCGCCCTTGACCCAGCCAAACCTTATCGGAGGAGTTCAGATCAACGGAGAATAGCTGTCAAGTAGCTAGGCCGAAAGCTCACTGCCTACTTAACTGGAAAGGCGAATCCTTGTAATCTGTATACTTTTCTAGTGGAATTCTTAGCGTTTCGGCTAAGGAGTGGACGTAGATCGTTTTGATCGAACCACTATAAATCTTGTGTTCATTTACTGTTTTATTAATCACTGCTCAAAGTCGATTTGAAACCTAGCAACTGAGTTGCTAGTGTATATCTGAAAACATATTTAAGTAATAACTTGAGCTAAGAAACATTCTGAAAACAACGTGAAGTGTAGGAGACGTTTATTTATTCCGCTGCATCTCGTGTTAAGATATAATCACGACGACTCTGGTATTTAGGGACCAACAAGTGGTATCAGAGCCAGGTTGAAAAACCGACTGCTTCTGAGTCGCTTCTGACCAGATCTGTATCTTCCTTGCACTTTTACTTGTTTATCTGTGTCTAGCTTAGGAGACAAGATGTTGAATCATTCCCTTGGGAAGTACAACAGGGAGAACTTCACAACATGGAAAAAGATGGCCTTAATACAGCTTCAGAGCATACACCCAGAGATGGTTGAGGTACTTGAAAGAGGTCCTATTAAGATTATGAAAGCTAACACTTTTGTAGGACTCGTACCCGAACCTGCTGAAGAAGCTGCTGAAGGAGATCAACCTAGACCTCCGAGGCTACCGAGACCCCAAATGGTTGAAAAACCTTTTGAGGAATATACCAGTGAAGACAAGAAGAGAGCTCAGCTGGAGCATGTTGCAAAAAAGCTAATACTTGATGCGCTACCTAAGCTGATGGCAGAAAAGGCCTTAGAGTTTGATACAGCTAAAGAAATGTGGACGTATGTGTGCGAGTCATCTCAGGAGACGGACCTGATGAAGCGCAACAAATTGCAGGTAGCTGTTGACAAATATGAATCTTTTTCTATGAATGCAGGAGAATCCATACAAACTATGGAAGAACGCTTTAATACCATCGTTGGAGAACTGAATAATCTTGGTAAGAAATATGAAAATGGGGAAATGAATCATAAAATTATTTCTAAACTATACCCCAGAGACGACTGGTTCGTCAAAATGACCAATCTAAGTGAAAAAGACCTCAGCAAAATGACAACATCCGAGGTATTTGCTCAGCTAAAATCTCATGAATTCATAATACAACAGTCAAAAAGGAATGAAGCTGCAGTAGCACAATCCACTGCTAGCTCAGATGATTTAGCATATTTTGCCAAAAAGGATTTCAACAAGTTTAAACAAAAGAAATCCTATCATAATCAAGAAAGATCTGTGCCTGTAACACAAACAAAAGAGGTTGCTACAACCTCAGGACCCCAGCCTACTGATCTCAAGATCAGTGAACTAGAAGAACAGATGAAAAAGCTTCAAAAGATGTTGATGGAAGCTAAGGCTGAAAAAGAAACAAAGGAAGCTCAGCAGTCACCTTCTCATGCTCGCTCAGCAGAGCGAAAGCCTAGGACTTGTTTCGAGTGTGGATCTCCTGACCACTTGAAACATGATTGTCCAAAAGTCAGCCAAGAGGAGAGGGAATGTTTGAAGCAGAGATTTGAAAGACGTGCAGGCAATGCAGTCAAGAGAGCGCTCCTGACCAGGACAGAAACTCAGGATATTCCTGAAAATGATGAAGAGTACTATCTATCTTCAGAAGAGGAGGATGAAGAGGCCATGCTAGTTCTGATGGCAGACATCGTGGAGGATCAGTTTGCTGACGCAGACGCTGATCAGGATGCTGAAATGGCTCTAGCAGCCGAGAACAATGAGGTAATTTCAGTAAGCATTCCTAACTTTGCAACTTTTGATGAATGCAAGGATTTCACCTTAGACTCTGAGGAAGACTATCTCACGACGCTAAGTGAAGAATTCTCTAAGATGTATGAAATCAAAAATATCATTATAAGTGAGAACACCTCACTAAAGTTGGAAGTTTCAAATTTGACCGAGGAAGTCGAAAGACTAAGGTTTGCAGGTGAGGAACTTTCAAAAATGAAAGCTGAACTTTCAAAACTTTCTGAAAATTTTAAAATTTTTGAAAAAGAAAACATTTTGCTGAAAAACAAACCAAAAGAAAATTGCATTTGTACATACACGACCAGTAAAGCTGTTTTGAATGCTGCAATTAGCCAACATAAGCACCACAAGGATAGATCCGGTGTTGGTTTTGATCATAATGATAAAGGAGAATCTTCTAAGCAGAAGACTATTCAGTTTGTCTTTGCTGGAAAATTCATCTTTGGAGAAAAATTGAAAGAAAAGGCATCTGCTGAAACATCCATTGCTAAGCAGACTAGGGGTATAATGCAGAATGAATCTGCTAAACCTCAGCAGAATACTAGAATGTCTGCTAGGGAACCTCAGCAGAGGTACGTTAAATCTCAGCAGAATGCTAGAATGTCTGCTAGGGAACCTCAACAGAGTTGCTCACTGATCTCATAGCAGGACAGTCTTTCGTACCTTCATGGGATTTTGAGTTATCAGATCTTGAGCAAAACTTGGGCACATTGAAAGATGTGGTTCGTACTGTGTGCAAGAATATGATTGATCGCAGATCGTGTGAGAGGAGGTCAAATGAGATGAAGAAGGTTGGTGTCACTTCAAGTAAGAGCGCATGCGGAAGCAAGGGAAAAGGCATGTCATTTGCATTTGTAACGGAAACATGTTTAGCATCGGTTTCTACTCATTCGTGGGTAGTGGATACTGGAGCTACTGATCATGTTTGTTACATTTTGCAGGGGTTCACACCGAGGAGGGTGCTGAAGAATGACGAGGTTACCATCTCAATGGGGAACGCAACACAAGTGAGTGCAGCTGCCATTGGAGATTTCACCTTGTACTTTGATGATTCTGTTTTAACTTTGAGAGATGTTTTGTACGTGCCGGATTTTCGGAGAAACCTTATTTCAGTTTCCAAACTTTATGTTGATGGATATTCAGTTATTTTTGATAGTGGTGTTTCTATCATTGGTAATAACGGTGTTATCTGTCGTGGGATGCTTAATAATTCTCTCTATGTTGTTAACTGTAATCATAAGTCTTCCGCAAGTATTGCATGTAATTTATCCGTAATTGATAATCCCCGAAAGAGAAAACTTACTTCTTCTGATGAGGATCTTACATATCTCTGGCACTTGAGACTGGGTCACATCAGCTTGAAGCGGATTCAAAGATTTGCAGATGACGGTACATTGGACTTAGTCTGGGCTGTACCTTATCAAATCTGCGAATCCTGCATCGAGGGCAAGATGTCAACTAGGCCTTTTAAGGCTAGTTAGTCTCGAGCAGAGGAAGTGTTGGAATTGATCCATTCTGACTTATGTGGACCGATGTCCACACAGGCTCGTGGAGGGTACGAGTACTTCGTCACTTTCATTGACGATTACTCAAGGTACGGATACGTTTACCTGCTTCACTACAAGTGTGAATGCTTTGAGAAATTCAAAGATTTCAAGGCTGAGGTAGAAAAGAAGGTCCGGGAAACTATCAAGTCGCTGCAATCTGACCGTGGTGGCGAATACCTCGGTAACGAGTTCCTGCAATATTTGTCAGAAAACGGGATTACACCCCAGTGGACTGCACCGGGTACTCCCCAGCAAAACGGTGTGGCTGAAAGAAGAAATAGGACTCTTCTAGAGATGGTAAGATCAATGATGAGTTATGCAAACTTACCAATTTCGTTTTGGGGCTACGCATTGGAAATAACAGCTTACGTGCTAAATGTGGTGCCTTCTAAATCAGTTCCTAAGACGCCTTCTGAGCTCTACCTCGGTCGCAAACCAAGTTTGTGCAAGTTTAGAGTATGGGGCTGTCCAGCACACGTACTGTCAAAGGAACCTAATAAGTTAGAAAGCAGGTCAAAAGTAATGTTGTTCATAGGGTATCCCAGACAAACGAAAGGTGGTTACTTTTACTGTCCTAAGAGTCAAAGAGTCGTTGTTAGCACCAACACTAGATTCTTGAAGGACGAGTATGTGAGTAATCACAAGTCAAGGAGTGATATCGTTCTTCAAGAAATTGAAAACAAGAATGCAATTCCAAGGGAAGGGGAACATGTAGATGTAAGTGCACCTGTGAAAGGTACAGCACCACAGACACGTTCTTCAGTGCAAGGTGCAGAACCACAAGTTATTGCACCTACTACTGACACGACACCGATGCCTCGTCGTAGTGGGAGAGTTATTTTCCAGCCAGAAAGGTACTTGTTTGTGGGTGAGTCTTCGGACTTGAGCCCGGAAGACGGACATGAGGACTCTGACCCACTGATTTAAGAAGAGGCAGTGCAGGACAAGGATGCTGAAAAATGGCGTGTCACCATGGATTCGGAAATTAAATCCATAACTGCTATGGATGTATACCAGAAAACTGATTTGCCGGATAACTTTAAGGCCATAGGGTGCAAATGGGTATACAAGAGAAAGAAATGAGCGGATGGAAAGATCACGACTTTTAAAGCCAGGCTGGTGGCAAAGGGCTATAGTCAGAAAGAGGGCATTGACTATGACGAAACCTTTTCACCCGTAGCCATGCTCAAATCCATCCGGATACTCCTTGCCATAGCTGCGCATATGGACCTCGAGATCTGGCAGATGGATGTCAAAACCGCTTTTCTAAACGGTTACCTTGAAGAAGGTAGAGACATCTATATGCAGCAACCCGAGGGTTACACATGCAAGGGCGAAGAACATCTTGTCTGGAAGCTTAGGAAGTCCTTGTATGGACTTAAGCAAGCTTCAAGGTCGAGGAACTTACGTTTCAACGATGTGATTAAATCCTATGGATTTGCACAGTTGGAAAATGAAAGTTGTGTTTACCGACTTTGTATCAGTGGGAGCGTGGTTTTCCTTGCACTTTACATTTATGACATACTCCTATTTGGAAACAACGAGGAAGTGATGTCCGAAATCAAGGTTTGGTTATCCGAACAGTTCCAAATTAAGGATTTGGGAGAAGTTGGCTACATTCTTGGGATTAAGGTCTTACGAGATCGTAAGAGAAGAATGTTGAGCTTATCCCAGGCATCCTATGTGGATACGGTAATTGCCCGGTACAGCATGCAACTCGCCAAGAAAGGTTTGCTGCCTTTTCGTCATGGCGTTCGTCTTTCTAGTGGGCAGTGTCCTCAGGCACAGCGGGAGAAAGACGAGATGAGTCTTGTACCATACGCTTCAACGGTGGGTAGTCTCATGTATGCAATGCTGTGTACTAGGCCTGATATTTGTTATGCCATTGGCAAGGTAGCAAGATATCAGTCTAACCCTGGACAGGCGCACTGGACTGCTGTAAAGCACATCCTCAAGTACTTGAAGAGAACTAGGAATTACTGCCTAGTTTATCAAAGTGAGGATTTGTGCCCTGTGGGTTATACAGACTCGGATTTCCAAGGGGACCAGGATGAGAAGAAATCGACCTCAGGATATGTATTTACCTTGGGAGGTGGAGCTGTATCTTGGAGGAGCTCAAAGCAGAAATGCATTGCTGACTCCACCATGGAGGCGGAATATGTCGCCGCCTCCGACGCCTCGAAAGAGGGGGTATGGCTCAGGAACTACCTTTTAGAGTTGGGTGTGATTCCGAGTTTTCCGAGGAGCATCACAATTTATTGTGATAACTCTGGTGCAGTGGTAAACTCAAAGGAACTGCGGTCTTACAGGGCAAGCAAACACATAGAGAGAAAGTACCATATCATACGAGAAATCGTATCGAGGGGCGATGTGCAAATTAAAAAGATTGACACTGCTAACAATCTTGCTGATCCATTTACAAAGAGCTTGCCGCAGAAAGTTTACGAAAGACATATTCGTGAACTGGGTCTGAGGTGGATGCAGACCACTGACAGTGGTTAAAGAGACAACAGACTAGATAGACGGACTGTATACTCTATAATAGCTTAGTCATGCTTTGAGTATAAGTGGGAGATTGATGGGTTTTGTAAACTGAAAGCATTTATTATAATGAGTATACAACGGTTTAATTCTCCTATCTGTTAAACAAACTACATGTGTGAACAATGGTATCCTCTTGTCTCACCGATAGGGACGATCATACGGCGTGTTGTAGATCGCAGAAGACAGTATGATCACTTGACCTAGTGAGACAAAAACCTAATCACAGCCGAGACAGCGTATGAGGATACGTCTGTCCGGATGGCTGCGACATCGTCGGAATAAGTAGTCTGTCTTGGTTACTTGACTTGATGGTACGCAGAGGTGGCATATTTATGGACCACAGTGAGATGTATTCGTCTGTCTGACATCAACAAATACAAGATCTCGTTATATTGATTGAGTCCAAACCCTAACGAAGGTTCAGGGGTTTGCACGGGTTGACTGTTGCTTTGACTTGCCATGCTGGAGAGCCTAAGTAACGTGCTCGTATATCCGCATCTTGGGTAATAGCAGTTCGTGTAGTACCGCCTGAGACTGAGTTTAGGTAACCATATCCGAGTAATAGGATGGGGACATTCCCTGAGGAGCTCAATAACATTCATCATGCCAAAGTCTTGCAGGCTGATTAAGTTCAGGCACGAGTGATAAGGATTGAGTGGTACTACTCAGGAATTATAAGATATTAATTAATTGTAGTTAGAGCTTGTCAGAGGCTCCGATTAATTAATGAATGTCCGGTAACCTTAAATATGGGGATTCTCAATTAATGCAGCCTGTTCTCATAACGTGGTAATAAAGGGGTAGGTCAGTATTAATTCTGTGGTGAAAAAGAATTAATATTAATTAATTAATTGTGTCCTGGGAATTAATTAATTCATAGGCCCACTTTATTATTTGCATTAGGTCCCAGGTCTGGCCCAAGGAAAGTGTGCTGAATTGAGCCCAGGAGCCCATTAGGGTTTACAACCCTAGGTCTATAAATAGACAGCTCTCCCTCACAAGTTGAATCACAATTGAAAAATTGAAACCCTAGTGAGAGAGAGAGGTGGGCGCCGACTTCAAGGAGAGAGGAGGAGAATTTTTGAATTCTGGTCCTGCTCAAATACTGATCTGTGGAATCCTCACTAGTAGCATATTTGAACGCATCGAGAAACAGATCTGAAGATTTAATCTGGAGAACAACTCCTAATTCCTTCTCTTTGTCTTTTTCGATTATTATTGAATCTAGAAATTAGATTTCTAATTTCTTGTTCCGCAGATTTTATAATATCGCGTGGTTGATTCTGGATCTGGAAATACAAACGCGAAAGATCGTTTCTGAGACTACGGAATTAAGGTAAATAATTCTTTATCCACGCATTAAATTCAATAGGAGCATGCCTAGGGTTTATGAATGGATTATGAACAATAACTATAAACGGTCCGGTTCATTTGGTTTTGGTGATTCGATTCACGGTAAAACCCTACAGAGTGGAGCCCATAAGACAGAAGAAGGAATCAACTTGATTCCATTGCGCAGGAAGTTATTTTATCTTCCTTACCAAACACCTTAGTTGAGGAAGTCATGCAGTTCTATAGCGCAAAGGAGATATGGGACTATCTCAACACTCTGTGTCAGGAAACTAACTAGATGAAAATGAATAAAGTATAAGTATGTTTTGATAAGTACGAGTCCTTCTAGATGTTACCTGGAGAATCAATTAAAATGATAGAAGCTCGTTTCAATAAGATAGTCAGCGAGCTTATGACATTGGACAGGGTATACTCAAATGCCGACCTCAATACCAAAATCTTGTCCAAGATGCCCAAGGAGGACTGGTTTGTCAAAACCACGACCCTCAAGAAGGAATTATTCGCCCATCTCCAAGCCCACGAATGGGATATCCAAATGGTAATTAAAAATGAGGCTATCAGAGAAGACAACTCGACCGGCCTCCAGGCTAAAGATGCAGCCTACTTCGTCAAGAGGGACTTTAAATGGAAGCCCAAGAAGCCCTTTCAGACTTACCAACCAGTTGGCCAGTGTAGTTCTCAGACAAAGCAGATCCCATCTGTATCTAGATCTCAATCCAAGGAAGGCGAAAGCTCAATTGCCGAGCTCAAAGAGTAGATCTGGAGACTGTTAAAACTCCTCGAGAAAGCTAAAGGTAAGCATGAAGCATCTTGGTTCGAAGAAAAGAGGTTCATCAAGCGAACCCACAGATTGTGCTTCTAGTTTGTTTCCTCCGAACATCTAAAGTTCGAATATCCCTTGGTGGACAAGGAGGAAAGAGAAAGAGTGAAGAGGAATTTTGAACGGAGAGCATCCAGAGCAGTGGCCCAAGCCATGCTTACTAGGACAGAAGTACCAGATGTTCCAGACCATGACGACGACTATTATTCATCAGGGAATGAAGCGGAGCATTCATGGTTGCGTTCATAGAAGAAGCTGAGGATAAATCTGAAACCGAGGCTGAAAATGAGCTAGCACTCACTGCGTGTAGTGAGCAGGTACAACCTTTACCTTTAGTCTCTGAATTTTCAGCATGTATTCTTGACGACACTGAGTTGTATTGCTCCAACTCAGAAGAAGTCACCCTAGACATTTTAGCGCAAGAATTTAAAAACTTTATGCTTTAAAAAACGTCTTGGCCAGCGAAAATACCTCACTAAAATCTCAGGTTTCAGTTTTGACCGAGGAGATTGAAAAGTTGAGGTCATTTAGTAGGAGTTGGAAAAAATTAAAAGAGGAACACTCAACTCTACTAAATTTTTTTGAAAATTTAAAATTTGAGTGTAAATCCATAAATTTAACCCTCCTCGAGCAAGATGAAAAACTTTGTTTTTTCAAGAAAGGCTCAAGAGGGCTCGATGAGGTCATGCAAAACATGAGTGAGCTTTCAGATAAGTCTGGGTTAGGATATGAAACTGATTCGAGCAATGAAAAACCATGCACCTATTGATAATAAGAAACCCATAACATTTGTTAAAGAAAAACTTAGTACGTCGTGCGAGTCGAGTAGTCAAAGGGGTAGCATTAAAAGTACTAGCTCATACTGGCAATGCTAAAGGTTGGTTAGGCAACAACCCCAAGCTGAGAAATAGGAATGGGACTGATAAGTCCAGATCAAAGGGTAAACTGGTAAAACAACACAATCCTAGACTGGCAAAGTCTCAAACTGACAAGAAGTCAGTACGACCACAAAAACTAACTAAGCAGCATGTCCCTACTGCAAGGGCGTATGATCACTCAACAAGTTCAACCAAGCAGTCAGTTTATGCTGCAAGGAAGTTGAACACACAACCTGGTAAACTTACTAGCCGGGGAACCAAACCTCAAGCTCTGATTGAGAGGAGGAATATACCAAGTAAGGGGAACACCTACTTGAGGCCAGAGCCCAATCACGCTTTTCAATCAAGGGTTATGAAGGCGAACGAAGGTGGTCCATACTTGTCTGACAAGTAGCCAACAAGGAACTCACATCCGGAACCTATTTTCAAGGTTCTCAAAGAAAGCACACTTCCAAGAGAACTCCGCACACATCCACACCTTCCCAAACCAAAGTCATGCAGTATTTTAGAAGGAAGGGAAAGGTTCCTTCAAGTGATAACAACAAGAAGCCACCTGCTGTTAAAATCACAAGAGTGTGGATTCCCAAGGGACTGATCAGACAAGTTAATCCCGTAGGATCCGCAGATACTCGGGGACCTAAAGCTTAAACTTTGTAAATGGAATAGGTTATGCCAATCAGCTTCAGGGGAAAAGGGAGTAGATCCTCGATAGTAGATGCTCAACTCATATGACCAGAAAGAAAGATATTTTCAACGAGCTCAACATAATCAGAGGACGACCAGTGTTGTTTGGTGACAATTCCAAGGAAGAGTCATTTGAAGGGGATGCATCGAGCAGAACAGACTCTAAATTATCGATGTATCCCTCGTCACCAACCTAAAGCATAATCAACTCACTTTCTCCATTGAAGAATCAGAGTGTCATATTAAGGAGAAAGCCACTGGAGATATCAAGCTAACGAGTGTTCGTAAAGGTGGACACTATGTTTAAGACTGACTAAGCGGGCAGACCGACTCGTACTTTGTGGCTACCATCTTGACAGAGACGAACAAGTTGTGGCACATGAGACAAAGCCTTTTGAACTTCAAGATTATCAATCACCTAGCCAAGCACGAACTGGTAGAAGTTCTACCAAAAGGAGTGTTGAAGAAGGAAGGAGTATGCAAAGCTTGCCAGCAAGGGAAGCAAACTAAGGCCTCTTTCAAGAACAGATCAGTCAGCCCAAGCACTACTCGAGTGATGGAGTTACTTCACATGGAATTATTTGGTCAGTTACTCCCCCAACCGTTGGAGGAAAGATATTCTCATTATTAGTCATGTATGACTACTCGCACTATATGCAGATTGAGCTTCTCAATGCAAAGGATGAAGTAAAGATCATCCTACCGGAGCTTATCATGCGAGATCAAAACCAGAGAGAGGTGATAGTGAAGAGGATCCAATTCGACAACGGGACAGAGTTTTGCAATGGTCCACTAATGGATTTCTGCACGAAAGCTAGCATCGGGCACGAGCGATCAACTCCAAGAATTGCGCAGCAGAATGAATTTACAGAACAAAGAAACAGGATGCTGAAAGAATTTGTCTGGACCATACTGGTTGAGACCAGCTTGGGTAAAAAGTTTTGGGGCGAAGCATTGATGAATACGTGCTACACTCAAAATCAAAGCGGCATCAATGACAGACTTAAGAAGACCCCATATGAGATATATCATGGTCATAAGCCCTCTTTAGCTCATCTTCGTGCTTTTGGTTCTCCATGTTATGTTCGTAATAATGGAAAGTCGAAATTAAATGCCTTTTCTCCCAAAGTTGATGAAGGTGTGTTCATTGGTTATGGGCACCCTTCTCACAAGGGATATCAAGTATTTAATAAGACAACCAAAGTTGTGGATATAACATGTAATGTTATCTTTGATGAGGATACTTTGTTGCGCAAGACTATGAAATAGCTGGGAGAAGACTTTCCTGAGATCAAGGATGTCAATGAGCAGTCGGACATGAATTCTTTTAATGCTAAACCGAATCTAGACTAGATCTATGAAGGATTCATCTTCTCAACCAGCACCTGATTGTCCATCAGATAATCGAGAGGGTAGATGATGAAAATGATCATGCTAAGACCTTGAATTCCATTTCCCTAAAAGAAGGATTAAATCAAGGGGGAATTCAAACTGGTGTCTTCTAAGCTGGCGATGTAGATGCTGATTATGAAGACCCAGGAACTCAGACTTGCAACCTAGAAGGTCCAGCTGACTATCGAGAAGGTAGAACTGAAGGCGTTCCGGCTCAAGCCGATGTTGAGGACAAAGCTGAGACCGAAGACGGAGTGTAGACTGAAGAACAAGCCCAGATTGAAGTTGTTCAGAATGACAAAGACCAATCTTCCAAAGTTCAAACTCAATTTCTAGATCAGACTGACCAAGGCGCAAATCAACAAGTATTGGGGAATGAAATCATCCCTATGGATTATTTACTCACCGATGTGCCGGTCGCAGGTGTTCACTCCACGGAGCCTTTCATTCAATCAATCCAGGTCGACGAGCTTCAAAGACCTAAATGGCTTTGCAACCTTCCAGAAGATGTTGTACTGGATAATATTGCCAATCCAGTCCGGACCAAACAAGTTAGTGCGCTACTGACATGCTACATCTCTCAGATCAAACCAATAAAGGTAGCAGATGCACTTCAATCAGCTGACTGGATAATTCCATGCAAGAAGAGCTTGCAGAATTCACTCGCAATCACTTATGAGACTTGGTACATCGACAATCACATCAGTTTGTGATTTGTACTAAGTGGATTTTCAAGAATAAGCGAGATGAAGCTGGTAACATTGTCAGAAACAAAGGCAGACTTGTTGCTAAAGGGTATGCACAGTGCGAAGCGCTCAACTTTGATGAAACCTTTGCTCCCGTAGCAAGACTGGAGGCTATTTGGTTTTTTCTAGCTTATATTGCATACCATGGTTTCACGGTCTATTAGATGGACGTGAAAAAAGTATCTTTCTTAATGGAGAATTGAAGGAGCAACCTCCTGGTTTTGAAGAAGGCAATCAAGTTTACAAGCTACAGAAAACACTCTACAGACTAAAGCAGGCACCGCGAGCTTGGCACGAACCTTTTCCCAGTTTCAGCTAAAGAATGGATACAGAAAAGGGTAAGATCAATAGGACCTTGTTCTTAATCAAAGACAGTGACGACATCCGACTGGTCTAGATCTACGTCGATGACATTATTTTTGGGTCGAAAAACTTGAGTCTATGTTGGAAATTTTTCCAATTGATGCAGAGTCACTTTCAAATGAGTATGATGGGCGAGATGACAAACTTTTTAGAAGGGAACGGGCTAGCTCTTCGGGTTTCAGGCCAACCCTATCGGTTTGCGGGCTAATCGGTCCGAGTTAATTGGGCTGTCGTTTTTGTCGGGCTAAAAATTCTTAACCTTAACCCTAACCCTTTGGTTTTCGGGCCAAACTGTTGGGCTAATCAGGCTAACCTTTTTTTTACATTTTTTTTGGTAAAATTTGTTTAATTGACTTTCAAAAAATAATAAATAAAAAAATCAAGTTCAATTAACATCAATATCCTAAAAAAATTATCAAATGAAAAATAAATATTAACAAGATTAATCAATAGTACCATATTTATGTTCTCAATCAAAAACTATAAGCAAAATTAGTTCACAAATCCCAAAAGTTCTCAAATAAACAAAGTTCACAAATCCAAAAATTCTCAAGTAAACAAATTTATTCTTCAACATCAACAACATTTGAACATTCTTCATCAACTGCTTCACCATCTTCGACATCTTCATCATCTATTAAAAAATACTCCCTCCGTCCCTTATAAGTAGTCCCTTTTCTTTTCGGCACGGAGATTAAGAGTTGTGAGTGTAGTGGAATTAATATTTTATTGGTGAGTGTGAAAAAGTTTGTCATTTTAAGAAAGTGGGACTAATTTATGGGACAAACAAAAATGAGAAGTGGGACTACTTCAACGGGACGGAGGGAGTATTTATTAGAATATAATATTACAATTAAATTATTCAAAGACTTATAAAAATAAAATCTTACCATTTGGTAGATATCCATACAACCAATTACGAGTACAAATGAGAGCTTGCACTCTTTTAGGAAGGAGTCTATTTCTGTACCTGTTCAACACATAAGCTCCAATACTAAAATTAGATTACAAGTCAAATACATATAAGAATTCTCCCTTTTTTAGAAAGAAATCTATTTGTGTACCTGTTTAAAACATGAGCTCCAATGCTAAAAGTAGATTCCGAAGTTATCGTTGTAATAGGAATGCTAAGCACATCACATGCCATTCTTGCAAGTTCTGGCCCAAAGCTAGATTCCTTATTCTTCCAAAATTGAATCAAATCTATTTCCTCGGATTCATCGGCTAGATCATCCTCTAAATACTTATCCAAATAAGAATTCATTTCATCGCTAGAAGCCTTATTTTTATAAGTCCTGATATCCTGCACAACAAGTTAGATTTATTATAAACTTAACCAAGAAATTTAATTTAAAAAATAAATAAAAGTTTAGAGATGCAATACATTAAGGTCATCCACATCGAAATGTAGACCTTTGCCATTTTCTTCTCTTTTTACTCCACCAAAAACTTGAGATTCTCTCACACTAGAACTAGAAACTCTTGAAGTTGATTCTGCACCCCTCTTTTGATACTCCTCATATAGCAAATACATCTTTTTCTTCAACTTATCAACTTTTTCTTTGCTAGAGAGGCTATCAATTTTCGAATAAAAAAATTCTACCAATGTCAATTTCAATCTTGGATCAAAGACCGCTCCCATTGCTAGTATTTCACTATACTCCGACCAATATTTATCAAACTTCTCTTTCATTTTCTTGGTCATTTCTCTAACAACATCATCATCACTTATAGAGTGTTTATTCAACAAACATGCAATCTTCCAAACTTCCATAAAATACAAGTTAGAAGTTGGATATGATGAGCCCGATATCAAATTAGTCATCGTGTAAAACGGGCGCAAAAAATCACACATCTTCTCCCCTCTATCCCATTCTTCACTAGAAGGACATTGCCGAAAACTCAAATCATCAAGTTCAAGCATACAAAAAACACTACGATATTTGATAGCATTGGAAAGCATCAAATATGTAGAATTCCAACGAGTAACCACATCCAAAGAAGGCAAAGAAGTAATTTCAATCCCAACTTTTTTAGCACACTCTTGAAACTTAATCATTCTTGCCTCTGAACCTTTCTCATATTTCACACTACCTCGAATTTTCTCCAAAGCACCACTAGCTACTTCCAATCCTTCTTGCACAATAAGATTTAAAACATGTGCACAACATCTTATATGAAAATAATCACCATTCATAAGCAAGGATTTTTGCAAAGAAAAACGTAACTTTAACTTATTCACCATGCTATCATTTGCAGAACCATTATCCAAAGTCAAAGAAAACACTTTTCTGTCAATTTCCCAATCTTCCAAACAATTATACACTTTTTGAGCTAACTCATCACCGGTATGTGGGGGAGGCATATCACAAAATGTAAGAATCTTATTATTCAACTTCTATTTTTCATCCACAAAATGCGCAGTTAAACAAATATATCCGGAACTAGTACAAACAGTCCAAACATCACAAGTTAAGCACACCCGACCAGAAATATTTCTCAATTATGTCTTTAGTTTCTCCTTCTCAGACTCATACATTTTCAAGACATCCGAGGCAAGTGTGTTTCTAGTTATAAACTTCATATCCGGGTTCAAATATTTCAAAAAAAACCCTCATACTTTTGTATTCTACCCACTGGAAAGGAAGATTATGTTCAATTGATATCTTTGCTATCCATTTCCGACAAACCTTTGCATCAATTATAGTTCCTTTTGTTTTCATTTTTCCTTCATGGTCTACAAATAGTGAACTAACATCTCCATATTTTGGTTTTCTCTTACAGGCCCCTAAATGACGAGTTAAAGTAGAAGTCCCATAATTACTACCCTCATATGTGTAGATTTTATCACAATGATTGCACTTCACAGATGACTTACCATCATTTCCTGTTTCATCTGAGAAATGATTCCAAACCTCTAATGTTTTTCTTCTTTTCCGGGAAGTTTGAGATAATTATGAATTTTGCACATCTTCATGGTCAACATTAATAGGACTTTTGGATGAGGCTTCCATTTATAAACTTTCTACACAACATAGATTTAAAATACATTAAATGATGCAATCATATCAGATTACACAATACAAACATGTGCAGCGATATACATACAGTAAAAAAAATAGAACTTACATGAACAGAGATGCAGGGTAGGGGTCGAGCCGCTCGAGCGCACGACAGTGAGGCAGCGATGCAGGGCAGGGGTCTTGCGCACTTGGGGGCTTGGGGGCCTGGGGCTGCGATACGAAGATATGCAGCGATGCAGGGCTGGGGCAGCGAGGCAGCGATGCAGGGGCTGGGGCGAGGGCTGGTGCATGGGTGAGGCAGCCTGCGTCGTGGGCGAGGGTGGTAGATGGTGCGTGGGTGAGGCAGCGATGGTGGAGATGCTGTGTGGGCGAGGCAGCTCTGTGTCGGAGTGAATGGAGCGCCGGCGGCCGGTGGAGTGGGGCTAGCTGCGCGACGATACGGAGATGAGCGAGAGAGCGAGCAACTGTGGGAGTTGGAGAAATCTGGAAGGGTAAGGAAATTGAATTGTAGGAGGAATAGGAAGGAAAGAATTAGGGATTTAGTATTTTAGGATATTTTAAATTTTAAATTATTTAAACCCAATCCGTTTAGCCCGTTAACCTGGAAGGGGAAGGAAACCCAATCCGTTTGGGGTTTAGGGTTTAGGGTTTAGGGTTTAGAGAAATCTGGAAGGGGAAGGAAATCCAATCCGTTTAGCACGTTAACCGTTTAATTTAGCCCGTTTAGCCCGATTTTTAAACGGTTCATAAATTTACAACCTTAACCCGGTGTTTAGCTCGGGTTATTCGGGCCAACCCGTCGGTCCCGGGCTGAATTGACATCCCTACTTTTTAGGACTACAAGTTCACCAGTCCAGCGAAGAGATTTTCATCAATCCAAAGAAATACACCATAGACTGATCAACACGTTTCTTCTAGAAAAGACAAAGTCTCTGAGGATTCCTATGAGCATGAGTGTTCAGATCACATTGGATGAAGATGGAGAACCAGTAGATCCACCAGCTTACAGAGGAAACATAGGCTCACGCTTATATTTGACAGCAAGCCGACCTGATATATCTTATGTCGTCAAGGTTTGTGCAAGATTTCAAGCCAATCCGAAGAAATTGCACATGGATGCTGCCAAGAGGATAGTAAGATATCTGAAGTGTACTGAGTCACTTGGGATTTGGTATCCCAGATGCAATGAGCTTGCTCTCAATGGATACTCAGACTCAGACTTTGGACGATACCGAATTGATCACAAGAGCATGAGTGCAACTTGTCAGTTTCTTGGACATAAGCTGATAAGTTGGTTCAGCAAGAAACAACACTCGGTTGCAACATCAGCAATGGAAGCTGAATACGTTGTTGTTGCTAATTGTTGTGCTCAAACTCTTTGGATTAAATAGTAGCTGCTCGATTATGATGTGGACTAGGGATGTGTTCCCATCTATTGCGACAATAACAGTGCGATGTGCATAACGAAGAACCCAATTCATCAGTCCAGGACTAAGCACATTGACATACGACATATTTCATTTGTGATCATGTCAAGAAGAAAGATGTAAACATGGAGTACATCCGTACTAAAGATCAACTCGCAGACATTTTCACGAAACCACTCCCAAAAGCTTGTTTTAAGGATCTTTGTATCAAATTGAAGAACATATTGGATTTCTTGATATGCGGATTATAACTAAGTCCAAGCTCTTAGTTTTAGTTTTTCTGAAGAATTCAGACTATGACTCTATGTGTTCAAAATTATTCAAGTCTGATGATTATCAGTTTAATCCAGATGATGACGTGTACTGAGTCCAAGCTCCCAGTTTATCATTCAGTGAATCTTTCAGAAGATGTATCAACAATTAGTATCAGTTTTTCCTTGGCCAAACTGATTGAAGACGACGTGTAGCGGACTAAGACTGAGTCCAAGCTCTCAGTCTATCCAAGCTTGTTGAAGATTGAGTGATGCGGACTAAAGTTGAGTCCAAGCTCTCGCTTTCTTTGAAGAAAGAAAATTGAAGAATGAAGACTAGACTGACGGAGATTCGAGCTAACAATTCAATTTTGGACTGATGCTATAAACCTGGACTGACACTGAAGGATTCCAAACTTGCCAATCAGAATGATGACCGAATTATAGGCGGGACTTTTGAACTACTAGTCGCTTGAGCAGCACACTGCATTAAATGCATTATTTAATGCAAAGGCGGTGACTGCAATCAATCGCAATCAATGGTCGATTGCTAACACACCACGTCAACAGGTTCAATGCTTAAGGCACGACCACATCAGTATTTATGACTCTAGTCATAGGTCTTGGGTAGACTAGCCATCGCCCGAATCCCCAACAGTTGATCTGGATACTTCTGCATTTGATCCTAGCTTTCCAATTCGGGGTCTACTTTTTATCCCTCTACTATAAATAGGGATCCTCAATCAACAAACATTTTATCTCTCTTGATTGAACCCTCAGTATATTGTATTTTCCTTGTTCACAACACTCTCCTTAACGTTATTTCTCCTTGATTAGAGAAGATGAAGCAGCCCAAGCTCGCAGAATAGAAGAATAAGAGATTTATAGAAAAGATCAATACCGTAATCTCCAATGTAACCACCTTTTTGAGTGTGGTCAAAGTGGGGGAAGAAATAAGGAGGAAGCAGGGAGAAGAAGCAGAAAAAATTAGAGAAAAAAATGAATGAGGCTTATCCTCTAGATCAACGTAAAGAGCTGCTCAAAGTGACATGCCAACGCAGTTGGCATGTCAGAAGAGAAGAAGCAGAAGAAAACAGAGGAGGAAAATGTATATTTCCCCTCCAGTTCGAGGAAAAGAGCTGCCCAAAGCGCCATGCCAATTGGTGCAGCTCTCCCTCTAGTTTGAACTATTGGAAGACAAAACATAACATCTTAGGAAGTAAAGAGCTGATAGGATATTTTGTCCTACTTCCTTTGATGTAATATCAAGCACGAGTCGCAACTCATTGGAGATCACAAGACCAGGAATAACTCGGTATAGGCTTGTAATAGCTTTGCATAAGCTCTTAGTTAGTTTATCTCTGTTGTTGTAATCGATTTTCATATCATATGGATAAGCTGACTTGTTTATGTCAATCCCTTTTTGTCCAACAAATGGTTTATATTTCTTAGTTGAACTTACACAATCTAGTGTAATCAGCAAGTTTTTGAAATATCCTCACAAGTATCTGCTTTTGATAATATGTTCTAATACTTAAGATTTTTTTTCTATGATCATATTTAAAATTATTAAACGAGCAATATCTCTCCCAGTTTGAGGGGGAAGATTCTTAAGTAGAGTAGGCCGAGTTTGAGGGGGAACTTTCCTTGAGTTTATAGACTGATAGTTCTTTTACTTGTAAAAACTGGGAAAGATTAATAGCTCCTAATAAGCCTAGTATAGTGATGGCTTTGACCACAACCAAAAAGGGGGAAATTGTTAAAAAATTCCTTATATTATGTTGTTTTGGTGGTTCAAACTAAGTAAAAGTCATCTTAGTTTGTCTCTAGATTAGTTCCAAAATGGCCCAAAATGTAAAGTCATGTATAGGCTTATTATCGAGTTGTAAGCTAGAGCAGATCAAAAGACTAGATTGGTGAATCAGTCAGGGATGTGCGAGACTCAACATACTAAGGTTCAAAATCGAACTCACAAGTCTGGATCCGAAAGTCTGGAATGACAAGTTTGGACTACACCAAGTACGGGACTAACCAGTATGGTCTTATTAATCCAGGATTTAGGACCAAACGTATACTGATTGATGACGCCACCAAGCATGGACTTGCAAGTATGGCAACATTAGCATGGATTCCCATGTCCCAGTCTGGCGCAAAAGACAAGAAGAATGTCCAGAGGAATATACTAACAAGTACCGACTTTAAGGATTGGAGATTCCTTAATGTCTGCAAGCCCAAGACTTCAGTCTTGATATATCGTGCTTACCTGTCCAGGATTGACTGACAGACCGCCGTTCTGACGAAAAGGTGAACAGCCACTGTCCATGTCAGAAAAAGCGGAGCAGGTGCAGGGTCTCTGAAAAACCAACACCTACCCGCCGATTGTTGCAGTTAACAGAGACATCCGACTGTACAACATCCAATCTGTCTCTAACAGATATATGAATTCAAACCTTGAACTTTGACTTTAGGTACTGAAGAATTTCATCAGAAGAAGGTTAGCAAAAATACTTCCAAACCTGTTATTTACGAACAAGCTGACACGCTGATAAAATTTCTACTCAATGTTCGAGGCTGAAAAAGCTTTCCTATGTGTCACTCTAGTGAGCACGAGACTCAGAAATCCTGAATTCTTGAGTTATCTTGGTAATCTTTCTCTCCAAGAAAGATTACAACAGTCAAGTACATTCAATACTTTGATTCTTATGGGCTTATTGCCGCCAAGCTGATAGTTTTGGGGAAACACTAAACACCTCATTCCGGCGAAGAGGAGGCTGTGTGGTGTGCCCACACTCTAAGAAGCTGCGAAGAGAATGACGAGCAAGGACCAGACATGTGAGCTTGTGAATCAGTGGACGAGGCATCACCGAAAAGGGATAGATCGTAGGAGCACCTGTGTAATCCTAATCTTAGTAGATTTCCTGACTTCGAGTCTGACGAGTGGACGTAGGACCTTTAGAGTCCGAACTACTATAACCGTTGTCTTATTTATTACTTTAATTTTATCAACTTACTCATATTTCAAACTCAACACTCAAGTGTTGAAGTATAAATTGAAACTGACTTTAAGCATACTTGGACATAAGTACCGAACTAAGATTTTACAAACCAAACTGACACGTCACCATTAGTTTGGATCAGTGCAAGCTTACCGTAAATAAATTATTTTCCACTGTGCAACTTACAGTTACTCTGATAAAATCAGGACCAACAAACTTGCAATTGTTAGTTTAATGCAGTCTAACTTGTGTTCTATTAACTAGATACTCGGTTTATAACTTAATACTGAATTAACTATTACTGCCTCCGTCCCGCCAGATTAGTCCCATTTCCATTTTCATCTGTCCCGCCAGATTAGTCGCATTTCCTAAAATTAAAAAAAAATCCCCCCACATCAATAAAATATTAATTTCACTACACTCACAAACATTGGTTATCGTGCTCAAAACAAAACATTGGTTATCGTGCTCAAAACATATGGGACTAATGTAATGGGATTGAAGTAGTAATTTATTATGATTAGGAAAATATTACAAACAAAATCGAATCAAATGTGAAAAATCTCAAACTAAAAAAAAAACTCAATATTGAACTAATTGAACTCAAGTTTTTAAGTTAGGCTCAGTGTTAAGCTCAATAAGGTTATATCAAGCTTGACTTTTTAATTATAATAAAAAATTTAAATTATTTATTATTAAATAATAAATTTAATAATAAAAATCAAATTATATTATCCTCAACAAGGTTCGTTAAACTACTTAAAAAAATCTGCATTTTGTGAAAAAATGTTGACAAAAAAAATCGTCATTTAGCGACTGACTGCAAACAAAATTGTGACAAAGTATATTTTGTTAATGTAACGATGGAATGATTTAATTGGATTTTCATCACTCATCATGATTCCATTTTTAGATTTTTTTTAAAATCTTAATTTAATTAAACTTGGCGACCGATGTTTGGTCACAATTCGGCATTCGGTCACAAACTTCTGTGCAAAATAAAAGATAAGGGCGCATAATTTTCTCCCAACCGTCGCAAACCTCAACCCACCATAAACCAAAATTCACTGCGACCCAGTCCAGCTCTGACATCTTTTGATCAGGTTTATCCCTCTTTCTCTATTTCCCCCCTCTCGGTCTCTCTTTCACTCTCGCTACAAAAAATTCGCAAATTTTGCGATGGATTTGTGACCGATTTCTCCCGTCGCAAAAGTCCTTGTCGCTAAATAATTGGCGACCGAATAAAAAAAATCTTTTAATTATTTTCTTGTGAACCGGTTATTAGCCAGTCCAACCATCACGAACCGGTCCGGTCCACCTTGAAATTTGGTGGTTGCGTCTGCAAGGATTCGAACTCAAGACCTCCCCCGCGTGCAACCTCCGCCTTTTACCGCTGGACCAAATACAATTATCATTTTCATAATGTTTTAGAAAATATATATATAAAAAATTTCGCGATTTAGCGACCGATTTGTGACGGAATTTCCTGTCGCTAAGTTTAGCGACGGGAAATTTCATCGCGAATCAGTCGCAAAAATTTAGCAACGGAATTTTCCGTCGTCATTCCGTCGCAAAATTTAAAAATTAATTCCGTCGCAATTTCGTCGTCAGTCCGTCGCGAAATGGTGACCAATTTTTCATTCCGTCGCAAATCCCGTCGCAAATTTGAAGTTTTCTTGTAGTGATCTGGCGCTAACCTGCAGTACACCATAGCTCACCTCCTGCTTCGCTACCGTGGTTTGTCGTTGCTCGCTGCCACCTCTACATCATCATTATCGGTCTTCTACAAGGTAAGGTACTGAGAAATGGTATTATGATTGATTCTTTATGAATGAGCTCATAGTGAATCGATAAGTAATGCTTGCTCTTATAGTTTTATTATGTATTTAATGACGGCTCTGAAGCCGTGCGAGATGTGCGTTGTACTGGGACCTTTAAATTAAGGGAGAATTATTTTTAAAAAAATTATATAATAATAATAATACTTTTTATGTCCCTTATCAATAGTCCCCAAGGGAATTGACACAATAACTTAGAGATAGAAGAAATTAGTATTTTATTAGTAAGTGTGAATTAATTTTTCATTTTAGGTAAGAGGACAATTAAATAGGACGGACGAAAAAGGAAAGAAGGACAATTGAAGTGGTACGGAGAGAGTATTATATTATTAATTTATGTTAGTAGGGTGCATTATTTAAAAAATATAAGATAAAAAAACTCATTTTTTAACTTAAATTAAAAATTAACAAAAATAAATTTATGTTTAACCTAACGCATAAAGATGTCTAGCTCAAATTATATTAAAAATAAAATATTAAGATTTATTAAGATATCAAATAAGATATTAAGATTATTCTAGATATCTATTAAAATTTATATATTCCGGTAAAATACAAAGCAACTTCCATGTATGTACTGAAAAACCTTGCTTAGACTAACAGCAAATTTTCGCATGATTGCAGATGTTAATTTGATTTTGTGGGTAAAAGAATAACTTAGTGTTTTCAGTTTAGTATTTGGAACTGCCTTTTGCTTGACCTGAGTTAACATTACTCTCTTACCGTGGATTTCTATGGAGGAGTGTAGATAATTTATAGTTAACAGCTTGGCCAATCAAAACCCCTGTTTACTGCATGAGGAAATGATGATCGAACTCGAAAATGTTGAATCTGTAAAGAATCCAGATTGTCAAATCAAAATGCTTTAAGCCATATTTGCAAAGGCTCAATATATATAGTAAATATTGAATTGCCATTCTGTATAATAGTCCATGCTACTTAATAAAGTGCTGCAAACAAAAGTGATTGGCTTATTCTTTATTGGCTTGATGTGGATGAAGGGAGATAAGCTTCCTCAATATAAAAAAACAAAGAATGAATAGCTCTAAATTTATTCATAATCCTGTACAATGGCAAAGAACTTTGAAACAGATTATGAAATTAAATAAATTGTGAACTATTATGAACTTATAACTACTATGACTGTTTATGAACTATTATTGTGAATTTATATTGAAAGGGTTGGATTTGTTTAGCAGTATTGATTGTGAAATTTTTGTAGTTGTATTGGTTGTGAATTGTAGAATTTGTTTGGTGTAAATATCATTTATATTAAAAAACAAAAAAAATATTTAAAAATAATAATAATTTGCTACAGAATGTCTGTCGCTAGATACCTTTGAGTTTTAGCGATGGAAAATCTGTTCACAAATTGATCGTAATACTTTTTCTTCGAAAATAATTAGCAACGAGTATTTTTGCAACAGACACATTATGTCGCAAATCCGCGGCCAATTTGAGTTTGGCAACGGAAAGGAGGTCATTAGCGACATATTTTTTCAAGAGCCTAAACCTATATATATGTCTCAACCATCAGGTTTCGTCGATCCCCGTGCCATGGCTCATGCTGCAGCCGAACTTTTTTGGCTCTCCAATCTACTTTGAGAGCTCGGTCTTCATCCTCCTAGCTCGCCTCAACTTCTATGTGATAATAAGAGTGCTATTTTCCTCAGCCAAAATCCAGTTGCACATAAGCGAGCTAAATACATCGACTTCGATTACCATTTTGTGCGTGAACTTGTCTCCTACAATCGACTTTCTACTCTCTTCACGCCATCTCATCTCCAGGTGACTGACATTTTTACGAAGAGTCTTCCTCGTCCTGCCTTTGAGTTGCTGGATTCCAAGCTCTGCATTTGTCTTCACCCCACGTAGCGCTTGCCGGGTGTAACAAGGAAATAATATCTAATTTTGTAAGAATATATTATCTATAACTTTTATATTTTGTTTGTATATTTTCCTCCCTTATTTTATGGGACTTTTTTAGTCTTTGTATAATATATATAATGATACTTGATCATCACCACATTCACAGTGATTCAATTATCTTTCTCTAGACATGGACTCGATTTAAACTCGAAATTGATAAGGCTCGCAAGCCTATGAAGTTGGAAATATCATGAAATTCGAACTTGACGGCTACTCCAATTGCTCAAGCTCGAGTTGATTTCATTTTTTTTAGCCGGCTTGACTAATGCTCATCTCTAATTATGATCGACTATACAAGTGAAACCTCAATAAATTGACTATTATTTGAAAATTAATGAGAAATGTTTAAATATATCCTATACTTTTAGTGAGTTTCCAAATCTATCCCGAAATTTTTAAATATAACAATTTAAGTATAAAATTCTGAACTTTCCTCCCATCGGTGAAAATTTAGATAACAAAAATCGTATAGTCTTTAGGATCCATCCCTTTGGAATCCAAACTTGTTTCACCTTAATATTTGGTGATTGCTTCTCCACCTTACTCTTCCTTCTGAAATAATGTATGCTATTTGGATGCATGTTAGAAGGAATGGTGGGTGTGTGAGAATTCTTTCGGAAAACTGAGTTTCTGGAAACTAAGTTCCAGGAAACTGAGTTTCTAGAAACTAAGTTTTTGTTAGAGTCCTGGAATCGAAGTCCCGGATGTGTAGTCTTCCTAGCCCTTGAAAACGAAGTTTGATTGGATTCGGACCTCAAGTACGTGTTCCCCCTACTTGGATGAGTCCTTTTCTCATAAGAATTATGACTAAGGGACCTCAGATTTATGAAATCTGGTCGTGAAACATACATTTTACAAAACTCAGTTTCAGTTGCTGAAATGGGTTTCCTCACATTAGGAACAGATTGTTTCACCCATTTATTAGGCATGTTTGACTTCATCTCAGGTTTATTCAATTTAGAAACTGAATTATTTTTAAGCTTGGGAACTGAGTTCAGTTTTGGAACTAATTTTTTCCCTTTACCCCGATGAGCCAAAATTGAGTTTTGAACCACTCTTTTGCCTAACAACTTTACTTCGAAACTGGAATTTTCTTTAAAATGATGATCTAAATTTTTTCCAGTTTCAGAAGTAGATGCATGATTACTCAAAATATTTTCTTCAAAACCTAACCCTGATTTATTAGAAGAATCTCTTTGAATCCTCTAGGCTTCTTCAACTTTGCTTGCGCTCGAGTAAAGTGAGCAAATAAGTTGAGAAAAATATTTCCAAGTCTTTTATATATTAATTTTAAAAACTACAAATACACTATTTTTAAAATTCATGAGATTTTTATTTAGAATATGAGATTACAGAGAATTATAATTCATAAAATGTTTAAAACACAATTTAATTATATTCTAATATAAAAATCTCTTATGATCATTATTTATATAAACTACTGTGTTTTTGCTTTGTCACTAAAATGGAAAAGAAAATATGATTATATTTCTCACGTAAAGATTTGATGAGAAAATAAAAAGTTGTGAGCGTATAATAATGTGAACGAATTAGCATGGATGAAAAACAGTCTCCAAAACTGTTGAGGCTGCATAGACTAACAAGTATATTGTTGGTCCCAATCAGTTTACTCTATGAAAATCTTAAATGGAATGGACATAACTTAAATATTGACTCTTCCTCAAGTCAGTTAAGGCTTTTCGAAAGCTTAAACTTGTTAAGATATTCTTAGATAGATTCAGACACTAACAACTTAGCCAGTTGTTAGGTTTCAAATAAGAAGTTAATCGAATAACCAGTAAGCAAAAAGATAAATAACACCAGATGTATAGTGATTCAGATCCCAATGATCCTACCTCTTCAATCCACCAATCGGAAATTCACTAAGAACAGTATACAGTCCAATGTAACTGAACTCCTTCTGGTTTCGGAAAGCTCTTTTGTCCTCTGGATTCTTAGTAACTTCAGGCAAAGGGCTTTACCACGAGCACGTTGCTAGGCTTCTAGCTAACTTAAGTCTTCATGTCCCTTCGCTCGGGGTGTAGTAATTAAAGCACCTTGCCTATGGCTAAGAGGTCATAGGTTCGAACTTCCCAAGGGAACATCTGGGTGTGTGTGTTTAAAATTAATGTATAACTATTCAAAAAAAAAAAACTTAAGTCTTTACAAGCTTTACCATGAACATGTCGCTAGACTTGAAGTCTGGAAAGGGTGTGATGTTTAGCTATTCATAGAACGCAGAGTGGGTTGAAGATTCTGCGCTTCTTTAGCAGATTCAAGAAGCAATCTCGGATTCAGCAATATAGAAGAATAGCTTAACTCCGGATCCAAAGATTTAGATAACTAGAATCTCATGTTCAAGAACACGGTAAAAAGTAGAGTAGATAATGTTTAAGACTCGTGTATGATCGTAGTGTGTAACATATGCTTGTGTTTGTATTTATTATTATTTGTAACATTTTTTTTGTTGATGATCTACTATATATATATATATATATAGAGTAGTGATCATATGAGAATAGTTTTTAGTATGAGAAATAAGAATAAATCTTAGCCTTTGATTTTGTGATTTCAACGCTCATGATCTATTTTACTCCGTGTGCAGTTTTCCTCGATTATCCTGCAGTTTTGCAAAATTAAGGTTATTTTTGTAATTTTAGCTTTTTTAAAAAAATCTGAAATAGTATCTCATTAGATTTTTTATTCCTTTCTTCGCGCGATTTGATTTCTTCTTCCTTCTTTGTTCGAATTGATTTATATTTCTTTTGTCGATCAGATTTTTTTTCTTTGTTTCTGGATTTCGCATTCGTATTCGGTCTCGACGTTGTTAATTATGCATGAATATAGTTTAAAAAAATTTGTTTTATTCAGATCGACGTTCATTTTTTCTATTATATTGTGCATCTTTAGTGTTAACTTTGTGCATTTTTGTATCTTACATGTTCATTTATTCATTCTTTGTTCGAATTGATTTATATTTCTTTTGTCGATCAGATTTTTTTCTATGTTTCTGGATTTCGCATTCGTGTTCGGTCCCGACGTTGTTAATTATGCATGAATATAATTTTAAAAAAATTATTTTATTCAGATCGACGTTCATTTTTTCTATTATATTGTGCATCTTTAGTGTTAACTTTGTGCATTTTTGTATCTTACATGTTCATTTATTCCAAAGTGTGTTAATAAGATGAAGCATTTTAAGGGCATAGTTTTAAGAACTGTTGATGTTGGTATTGAGTTTTATAGAGACTACGCTCGTGTTGTTGCTTTGAAGAAGAAGATGTTTAATTTTTTTTAATTCGTATTTATGTAAAAATGAAGTAAACCGGGCTTAAAATGCAGGTTGATGTTTGTGTTTGAGTATTTTTACAGTTTTAGCCTTTAAAGACTAAAACTGCACGATATTGGGGCAAAAATGCCGCATTTTTCAATATTTTGAGAATGAATCCTGTTCGTCGATTTGATGAGATGGACGCGCGAGATTTATTCTTATTTCTCATAGTAACTCCTATTCTCACCTGATCACTACCCTATATATATATATATATATATATAAAACTCTTGCACCCAATTGAAAAATAGTCGTTTGGTTGTCGTTGGTCGTACTGTCTTTTTATGAAAGGTGACAGCGCCTTTTGTAGTGTGGCAGACTTTTTGTCTTAACGTCTCTTTTTAATTCAGTCTAAGGAATTCCAACTGGATCTCATCCAAGTTATATGGAAAAAACCCCGCAGTACTTCTTGTCATTCCTTGTGACTTCTCCCTTCAACTTTGTCCATTAAGTCTTCTTCTAATGTCTTAACTTCATGTTTGTTCTCTGAAGGTTTCGTCAAGTTGTCTGAGTGAGAGCTGACCTATCAGTTACGACCGAAATCTTCCTATACAAAATTACATATGTTGGACCCACTTATGTCAATTCTATACAATGATATCTGACTCAATGTATGGCTTGACTCATCAAAATATCACTTTCCTAACAATTTCCCCTTTTTGATGTACTCAAAATCATACGAGGAAAATAGGGGTTACACAAATTGACTGACTTACCCTTAAATCCTTGATCCCTAGTAAACAAAAATCTTCCCCCTTAACAAGTTAATGTAATAAGAAGATATTATCGATTAATCCATGGGATATCGCTAACTTCTTTGGAACCACAATATAAATTATTGAAGAGAACAATAAATACTTTGAGACAAAGAGACATAGTCTTTAGAGATAGCATAGCTCATTAATCAATTTTATTATGATAATGTCAGAGATTTTGGATGTTAAATAATTCTATGTTTAACATCGAAGTCTGACACAAACATGTTAATATTATACTTCAATGTCTGCTAGGAGTTGGTTACAACCGTTTCCTATTTTTTAGAGAAAAATATTTCAACCCTAATTCCACATCTTTCCAGGTCCTACTTTTCAGGGGTTGTGCATATTATGTATCATAACCATATATTATTATATTTACTATTATTCTAGGTTAAATAAAGGGGAGTGCCTCCATGATTCAAACCACCACCCATGTGAGCTATTATGGAGCTTATTTTATAGGATATGAGTCTACAATAGACAACGTGAGTTGTCATTTATTTCTTTAGCCATTTGCATCGTTCTTAGGGTATCAAAACAAATGAGATTGAATAAATCAGGCGAACCTTATGCATGCTCCTAATATTTAATTGCAAAGGATGAATCTAAGGAATACCTGAACTCCAACGACTGATCTACATATCTAGATCATAGACAATGATAAAGGAGTAGATCTGGATGTGGGATCTATCCAAGCTATCTTGTTCCAACAGATCTGATATTATGATTTGTTCCCTTGCTCCTCGGAAATCTGGTGAGGATACGTTACTGAGTTGAATCAGAGATCCGGAGGAATTGATCACTTCCTCCCAATGAAACAGCCGTCGCCCCTCTCTCTCCTCTCACATGGTTGTGTGTGTAGATCTGATAGAGAGAGAAGGCTTTTATAGTGCTAGGGTTTGCAAACCCTAACCCTAATGGGCTCTGAGCATTTTGTGGGCCAGACCAGGGACCAAATGCAAATAATAAAGTGGGGCCCTCTTCATTAATTAATTCCATGTCCAACCCAGAACATAATTAATTAATAAAACATTTTTTAACCTTCAACACGGTAACAATGCTGACTCACCCCTTTATTACCATGTAATTTGGAACGGGTTGCATTAAACTTGAATGATCCACATATTTAAGGTTCCAGATATTCATTAATTAATTTGGCTTATGACAATTAGCCATAATTAATTAATCTCTTATTTCCTGAGTAGTACCACTCACTCCTTTTCACTTATGCATGAATTAATTAAATAATTCAACCTGCAGGGTTTAGCATAATGAACCTTGTGAGCTCCTCAAGGAATGTCCCCATCTTAAAGCGGATATGATTACCTACATGTCCAGCCTAAGCAGGCCACAAACAAATCGCCACACCCAAGATGCAGGTATAAGAGTACATGAAAGACTCGCCACCATAGCAAGTCAAAGTTTGGTCAACTTATGTATGCCCCTTAGCCTTCCATTAGGTTTAAGATCATAAGAAGTATCTAGAGATCTGGCTCATTCATATGTCAATTAGAATGACACATCTCACTGTTGATCCCATCAATACATAAAGATGTACATAGACAACAAGTAGCTAGGATAAGCTCACTTATGAACTGATGTGTCGCAGCCTAAACCGACAGCCTATCCAGGGACTGCTCAGCCGTGATACTATTTATACCTCACTAGGTTAAACGATTCATATGATCATCTGTGATCTCATACACACCATATGATCATCCCTATGAGCGAGATAATATGATATTATAGTTTGTATCGTATGTTTGTTATATCAGATAGCGACTATGTTGATGTAACACATTTATGAAGACCAGTGTATCAAACGAACACACTTAATCATAAATGGTTTTAGTATACAATCCCAACAATCTCCCACTTAAACTCAAAGCATAATACCATTGCTTTATCAGAGTATTAAGTGTGTCTATATCAGACCTAGCTTATTTATATGATTATCATCTTGTGATTGATTCTACCTTCAGACCCAGACTATGAGCGTGACCCTCATAAGTCTTCTGAAGTAGACATCATGTAAATAAATCTGCTAGATGTGGTATGATGTGGTACTACATATTCTATGTGTTTCACCACCTTGTGAGTCTTGGGTTCCCTTGAGTTTGTTATTGCACCAGCATGATCACAATACCTTGTGATCTTATTAGGCAAACTCGGAACACACACCTCTAGAGGACAACACCGGAGTTATACTGCTTCTTATGTAGCTAATGAAGTTGTCACACACTCAGCCTTCATACTGGAATTCGCAACACACTTTTGTGTTAGATTCCTATAACTCCTCCCCCAAGGCCAACACATAGTTAGAGGTTGATTTCCTTCCTTATGATCCTCTTGGATATCCGATGTCATTCAACCCACAGGGCACATTTATAAGCCAATGTGCCTGTCCAGGGTTAAATTTATATTTGTTTACCATGCTTAGAGCAATACAGATATCTGACTTCGTTCATTACCATATAGAAAGACAACAAACCTTTCTTGGCATGAAACGAGTCACCACAGAATCAATTTAAGCGCCTTGAGATACCTGAACATCATTTCTTGTGTGAACACAAGACTTTAATCCAAAGGATGTTCCAGTATCTCATATGTATGTCCTACTTCTGAAACTGTTCAGATAACCATATCCAAATGCCTGACAATATCTTCACACCGTTTCCGAATGTGAAAATACCATCTACATAATGTGCCAAAAGAAAAACCACGCTTCCATTGACACATAACTGGTACATGGAACTCTCATTCTCGATATGAAATATTAAAACGTCTGTTTCATGACCTTGAAGCTCCCTTAAGTTCAAACTTGAACTTCCTTGGCTTCTAGACAAGATACTGCTCACCTAACTGCTCATAACTTATCTAGTTGTTGCATATAGATGTCATGACATTTTATTAAGGTACCCGTTTATGAAAACCACAGACGCTGACATATATCTTCCAGATGTTTAGGTTCATATGTGCTGTTATGGATAAAAGAATTCGAATGGGTTTAATAGTTGCAACTAGTGAGAAGGCCTTGATTTGAAACATACCTTGCTCACTAACCTAGACTTTTGAAGTATACTAGGTTACCATTGGAGCATTTCTTTACTTGTATATCAATTAGTCGTCTATAGCTAGGAAGCTATTTGATAACATTGATCTGGACATACAACCATGACTGTTACTGATTCATTTCTGAATCCATGACTTCAGGTTATTAAACTGCACCGTTTGTCTTAACAGCTTCGTTGCGCAATAAGGGAACAATACAACATTGTTCGTCAACTGAGAATAAGTCTGAAGATCATTTCCCATGAACCATTACTATTAAGCCTGTTAGGCAACCTCCCACTGCAACGATGCTCCTTTTATGTTGTCAGTTAATGGTGCATTAATTTGTGGTTTACCACCTTGCACGGGCGACCATGCAATTGGTACCATACCTACCAAGGTATGCTCAATATGCCACGGGGTATTTCCTGATGGATTTTTAATTGACTTCTCCAAATTATTGGAGAACAATCTCATATTTGGATTTGTGGTTTCATCCTATAGAACTTGCTTGTATTTAGGATACATAAAGAAACCACTTTTTTCGTTTACTTGGGATAGCCCACAAAACAATATTAGCTTAAACATTTCTTCCAACCAATCAGTTTCCGTCATCAGCTTAAATGCCGAACTACCCATCATTGCTTTTTAACAAAGTCAAGATCCACTAGGATATTAAGAACTGATTTAGAGAACACTAGTTTAAACAGATACATTACTGCTTTTTGGAGCACTTCCCACTACGAAAAATGACAAAGCTAACATAACAAATCAACCTTAAAGAATCTTATTTATTTCGTTCTTCCTACACCATCCTTTTGAGGGATAACATATGTAGTCAACTGGGATACAATCCCTTTGCTCTGTTAGATACTGCAAAACACATCACTTGAGATACACACCATTATGAATGAACCATAATGTTTTTACGGTCATGTTTAACTTTGTCTCTACCTTTAGTGTAAGCAAGAGACTAAGACTTTTAGTGAATTAGATAAACATATCCATATCTTAAGTGATACAGTATCAATGTTTATTTAACGCAACCGCGGAAGTAGACTCAACACAGAGCAAACAAGAAATAACTTCTAGAGATACAATCGCCTATTAAAAGGCCTGGTTATCATCTTATACCTCTAAGTAGTGCTTATAAGTACCGTTCTAAGGAATACCTGGATAAGATCCATACTCCCATGAATTACTTAAAACTACTAAGACTGATCTAACCTTATCTCTAGTGAGATTCTTTAATATGCCATATATCACTATCGGTTTATGTAAACAAGTACTGAAGAGAAACATCCATTTAAACATAATGGAAAACACTGTTATTTATCATGACAAAATAACTCTATCATAAATAACTGATAATCCAAAGTAACATAAATGGAAATGAGTTATATACAAAACATCTTTTCAAAAACTAAAACATTGTTTATCATATACATGAAGTAAAATCTCCATCAGCTGAAGTAACAACTTCCAGCATCAATCTTGGAGATGGTAATCCTACCATCTTCAAGCCTTAAGCTTGATCCCCTGCAAAGAGTAACAAACATGATTAGTGACCTCAGCTACTACTACTCACTAAGAAGTAGAAAACCAATACTAAACATGTTTCAACTACCAATGCAAAAGATGGCGTACCTTGTCCCTTAGTTATAAAACTTGGACAATTTACTTTCCAGTGACCCTTCTTGCCACACTTGAAACATTTGTCTTTCTTGCTATCTTTCTTTCCTTTGTTCCTCTCTCCTTCACCATTCTTTAGCTTCACGTCATTACGACGTGACTTAGAAGAACTCTTAACAAGAGATTTGGAAGGAATTGACAGTGCAAGATTACTCCCACTGCTTCCTTCATTCATTTTTTCTTTAACATCACTCTTCTTACTCGGAAGCAAATCAGAGCGACTCACAGAAAGGGCTGAAGAAGCTTCTGCTGACACAAGATCCTTGAGCAAACTGTGAACAGTATACTCACTCTTGTTTTTCTCAATAAAAATCCTGAAGTCATCAAATGACTTCGGTAGCGTGTTGAGTATCAAGTCAATTTTGACATCATTGTTAATTTGACCACCCATTAATGTGTACTCATCGATGAGCAGGATGAGTAATTCCACATGTTCACGCACTGAACAGCCTTGACCCATTTTCTATCTCACAATGCACTTGATAAGACTAGATCTAGCATGTCCATCGAGTCCGCCATATGCTACGTCAAGATGTTGCATAATATCATGCACATACCATACATCACTATAACAAGGACGAAGTGCATCTGACATACCACCCAAGATGTATTGTCTGGCCATGCCATTTGTCCACATCCACAAGTGATACTGTGCACGCTCCTCATCGGAAGATGCATCGGTCGGCAGACTCGGACATGGAATTTGTAGAACAAACAAATATCCAAATGAATCCAAGAGTTTGACAATGTCACTTTTCCATCCAGAAAAATTCGGACCAATCAAGAAATTGTGTACAATTGAATTAACGAGCAATGCAATGATAGACATAGCTGTAAAACAAATAAGCGGATTAAAGTAAGCACATACTAGGAACGATTGAAACAAATATGCATAGAACATTTAGATAAAACAATGCAATTTGCTTCCTCCAATTGCCCAAGCTAATCTACCGCAAGCCGCTTCAGCAAACGTTTACGACAAATGCTCAACCAGACCAAAATAGGTCCTTTAATATCTCTCCATGACAGGTATCCTTCGGCAAAAGAAATTGATATTGGAGATCTTAAGACCATGTTCACCTATCCGGAGCAGGAACATCATTCATGAGTTATACTCCAGGCAACACCTAAGCCAATTAACCACAATCCTAACTTCGGATGATAAAATGTGATTTAGCATACGTACTCGGCCCATACCGCATGACCTTTACATCATTCGTTATCTCATTTAGATTAATCTTAGAGACCAGTGAAAGTTGTCTCAATGCAAGCCGCTTCAACAGACATTTGCTTAGAGGCTCCCACTTCTTATCTTAAACAAAATGTTTTATTTAGAAACCTCATCGCATTAGAACTTGTAATTTATTGCTAATGCAAGCTGCTTCAGCAGACGTTTACGCTTCGAAATGCTTTACTTCTAATGAGAGGTCGTATTTGTGGAGGTCTAATGATTTTAATTTAAAAGATAACCAAAATCCAGCTTAGTATTTTTAATTTCTAAAGGTTTCATGCGCACATATTATTTTATGTCTCATAAATTATGTTACATCTGAAATTCCATCATAAATTAATATGATTCCAGAATTTATAGACACAATTTAAAACATAAAATAAATCACATAAAGCATGCTTGATAATTTAAACTTACAACATGCTTAAACAGTAAATAAATAAAGCAAGTAAGCATGATTTCCTATTATTTACTAGTGTGCACATAATAAATCACATCAGTACGAGAATAAATAAAATAAACAAATAAAATTCTTTTGGCCCCTCCGATGCGATTACATAAAAATAAAAATTAAATCTAACTATTACAAGATATAAACTCTGATACAGATCTTCAAACTGGGCCTCCATTGGACTTGAAATCTGAATCGAACTGCATAAACAACAATTAGGCTACAAATTAGGGTTTCAGGCCCAATACAACAGCCAAACCCTAATTTCCAGGATATCGGGCCACCTCCGGGCCGTCGGGCCCAAGCTCCATCCCGGGCTGCCAAACACTAGGGTTTGCAAACCCTAGCAGCAGCCTTGCAAATGCCAACCTTCACACTGCCGCCACCAACCCACCACGTCGGCCACCGCCCGCGGCCCAGCCTCGTCTGATAGCAGCCGTCGCATGCCACTGCTCCTCCCGTCCTGGAAACACGAACGTGCTTACTTACGCTTAAACATCTGTAAGCTGTCAAGGTGGGGACTAATTTCTGTAAAAATTCAAAATGCATTTTGAGCATTTAGCTCTATTTTCTGAAAAGCATGCAAAACGTATTGTTTTAAATAGATTGCCTTTGCCAAACTATTTTGATTTCATATTTGTTCCTCTGGTCAACCGTAGTTGACCAAGGACATTTAGTTTAACGAGGACAGAACCAGGTTTCGAAGGAATCTTGAGCCAAGACACTTAAACCCTAGGGGCATCGATCCTCTGTTGTCTCGAGTCAAGCTCGAACTTGGTCACTCAATGGAGTATTGATACCTTCGAAGAAATAAGGAGAGACACACTCTGTATCTTATATCTATCGGGTCTCAATGCAGCGAGTTCTGAGACCAGTGCACTAAATGATGGCAGTGGGCCGAATAGTTCGCCATTCCCAACTATTCATCGTGACTTAGAAGTTGGCCAACTTCCGGTCACAAAATGGTAAAATAGATATTGATTTCATTTGAGTGAATCTGTAGGCATACAGTGTGATGAAAATGTTTTGGATAAACACGAAAAATGTTTTCTTAAACCCCGTGGCTTATCTGTGTGTGGCATAGCTTTCATATTTATAAATGTATGTTTTCGGGCATGTCTCCACAGGGTTTCTTGGTACTCAGCGCTTCGCATTATTTTTAAAACGCACAGGTTAACAGCAGCGATGCAGATGCAGAGGTGTAGAGAGCATGACCGATGGAGCATTATTTTTAAAACGCACAGGTTAACATCTCCACTGTGTGATTCTCTGATGCGTGAAACTCTGATTTTATTTTCCTTCCTTGTTTGTGATAACAAATGAGAACCGAACTACTTGTTATTGTCATTTATTTGTACTCTTTGTATACGAGGTTGCATTCCTCGTTACAACTATACTTATTCAAATGTAGTCGTTGAATTCATTTGGTATGGATAATTCTCTCTGCTTGTTTGTTCAAGTCTTCCACTGTTTAAACAACCCAACTCACTGTAGCGCGCCCCTAAGTTGGGAAGGCGAGCAGGGGGTGTTAGAGAAGTGATATCAGAGCATCAGGTTGTGTCTTTCCTTGGCTCTTGTTACCTGGACTTCTCTTGTTTCAGAAGACTATTGTGAAATAACGGTCTTGTCATGCCCTACACCCCATTCCATCCTGCAAAACCCGCAAGGTAACATTTTGAAAGTTGCACCCAACTGTTTGAGTGGCCTTGTACACTCCATAATCTCACGATTGAAAACGATTTCCAAATGTCAAGCATATTTTGATGATCATCATAAACCATTTTGAACGTTTTGTTCACTGATATATTATCACGATCATGATGATTGAAACTTTTAAATGCTCAGTATTTACTCACGTGTTAGCGTAGAACTTGATATCCGCTAACCTTTCTTGATTTGTCTAACCAAGAGTATACCTCTCGTTAGCCTATCTTGTCATTGATTGTTATGTCTTGTATTATAGTCGAGCTCATTCTTACATTTCTTCGCATATGCCTTTGCTGCTTTATTGCTTGACTTTTACACTGTTGGAAAATTCATGCAACTTGTTGATTTTCTCATATTGATTATTAAGAATGATTTCATATGTTCAATTGATTGAAATTTTTTGACCTGTGGGTATTGTTGGTAAGTGTTTGAAAGCTTGTTGAACCCTGTAAATGAAATTGTACGTGCTTATCTTGTGAAGACTAGAGTAAGGAGGATCAGGTTAGAGGACTAACATAGTTGCTAAAGCTCACTGGGAGTTGTTATGTTTGTGCATCGGAGCGGCAGCATCTGAATCAAGTATGAATTCGTAATATGAGCCTAGTATGAGTAGGAACGATGTGTGGATCGCTACTCACGAGCGTAAGAATGAATCGTGCATGAAATGCACTAATTGTGATGATAGTATTAGTAGGCGATCAAACCATACTATATCGATAATATGTGTCTCCTTGATTATGAATTTTACGGCTTATAGTGCGCAATTGCTTTGCGTAGCACCAAGTGCGAAGTACTTGAAAATGATCATGAACCTATGAAGTGATAATGCAAAGAATTACTTGACGAGAACATAGAATTGCTATGACGAGACATGCTCCGTTCAAAAGAGCATAGGCGAACTAGTTAAGTTCTTTGTCTACTTAGTAGAATTCCTTCTAGACAAGCATAGTAGATGGGCAAGCTCATGATTGTTGCAAATTCCATCCCACCCGATTGAGTGGAAACTTAAAATGGAGCTAAGGATGTGTCGCTATAACTCAATTTTGAGAATCGTGTGGAAAAGAATAAATCTACGGATATTGTTGAGTTAGGTGCATCCCAAGAGAATGCATTTAGATAAAATTTCTAATCTAGTTGTGGAAAACCTGGAAGATTGAGGAACACTTCAGAATAGTGTTAGTATCCAAACCCCATCGTTGCTTAAAAGGCACATGCGAGTTGACGATAAGAGCAAGAACTATGTGACAGGTCGTGAAGACGTGAAACAGAGAGCTCCCTCGAAAGGATGTTTTACGTGTATATTTATGTGTAAGAATTGTTTAGATCTTAAATACAGCGCGTCGGAGAAATCGCAGTGGCAACGAGACACAAAATTGGACATGAGCATGGTTCGAGGAGAACTTCGACATGCTAGGGATGGCATCGAAAAATTTGAGGGACCGCATTGAAGTGTTGCCTCCAACTTGTCAACTATATTATCCTATGAGAGGATATTGATACTTCTGCGATGTCAGTGTGTCTACTTCCACTGGTGGTTGATGATCAGGAGTAGCGGTGAACACCCTGATCGAACGACAGTGAGAAATCACCAAATTAAGACGATTGGGATCAAGTCCGCTTGAGTTTATGAACCCCATTGTTTAAGTATGAGTATGCTAGCTTGTGGGACTAGTGTTACGGAAACACTAAACCCTGTTAGCAGAATGAAAGTGCACGATATGAGCCTTGAAGAGGTAGGTGCACTAGCTGCTAAGAAATATTTTCGGCATGGTTCATACTAGTAGTATGATATGCTATGTTGTGCCAATTGGATAACCAGATTCCTCACAAAGGACTCAATCGATGGAGATTGTACAAGTGTGTGAGGCGCACCATGAAGATGCTTCGTGATGTATACGCGATAGAATAAATCTAGGATGTATCATAAAATCCTTAGCTCGATTACAGGTTGTTGTGGAACAACTTGATATGTGAGTTTCAACTTATTTTGTAACACTGAGAGGTGTTTGAGGAGAGCGATGACAGAGAAGAGGCGAAGCCCAGTTAGTGGCACGAGGCTGTCTCAGTTTGCGATGTCGCCCCATACGGTGAAGGCACATCTATGCGTGAAACTTAAATGTTATCCTTGAGCCACGAGTACCGCCCCTCAACCCTTCCAGTTAATTGTGATCTTTTGAAAACTACCGACCTTTGATTGCGTAGAGAACCCTGCTGAAGTCGAGGGTTAGGTTCTATTCTGAAAATGTTTCAAGCACATGTAGTGCTCCAAAGTACAAGAATAACTATGTGACATACCGGCTTTTCGGACAGCTAATCGTAGGTGGGAAACCTACAAGAAGACATTGTTACCAGAAGAGTGTCATTGGCTCACCTGAGAAGAATTTGAAGCAGCACTATTCGAGAAGAGCGAAACAAACCAGATCAACTGAGAAAGAGAATTTAAGATCGTCCTGATGAATCAAGGAAGATAAGAGTCAACGGCAAAGACCGAAAATTTGTGAGCTGATCCAATATACTCCTAGCAAGTGATTACATCCAACGAGTTAGTGGGAAAATTCCAGGGCGGGCTAAGGAAAGAGAATTTAAGCCCATTTGTCTAATTTTGCTGAGAAGAATTACCAAAAGTCCTAAGAATAACTTAGTACGTGTAAGCGCCAACAACGAGGAAGAAGGTATCTATTCTGGCTACCCAAGAGCCAAAACCGTCGCCCCAACACTAACAAGGAAGTGAAAGGGTAACCAACGACCTCTCTGCCAAGGTTTTTGGCAACTAAAAGAGGCACGATAAAAAAAGTAACTCGATCCTTCCAAACAGAACTAGAAACAACTCCACAAAAGGAAAGAGGCACTATTTGTGCCTAAAGTCGCACACCGAGGAGTAGTACCTCTGCGTTGTATCAAATATGAGGGGAAGCACTCTAGGAGGTGACCCCCACCAGAGCTCAAGTACTCGATGTGCAAAAGAACGGTACGCTATACTTGCTAGTACCTTCCAACAAGTTAAGTTAGAACTGGAAACATGCAAATTTTCAGATACTTGCCAACCAATGGTTGAAAGCAATAATGGAAAATCACTAGCAGAGGCAATACATGAACCGGAATGGAGGGCTTGCAAAGTAGGTTGTCACCCCCTCGCTGCCCTACAGAGGATCGCCAATAGACAGAGCAGTTGCCAAGGGTAGTATCGCTTTCAAGGTAGATGACTATGGTTATCTTGGTGTGCTCTAACCTCGAGTTCAATTAAACACCCATCAGGTGATTGTGATTGAGTTGAACGTTATGGATATGTGTGACGTAGGCACAATCATAGAATTGGATTAGTCCTCAGAAAATGAAATCAATAATCTATGAGGTGAAAGGAAGGATATCCTTCAACAATCGGGAGCAGAACCAGTTCATATCTACGGATTCTACTGAGGCCAGAAATTTCCAGTCATATTAGCACTCCAAGCTAGGAAGCTAATGCAGAAGAAGGAAAATCAAGCTTATCTGGTATAATTGGAAGGAGAAACGAATCAAGAGTTGACGACCAGGGATGTACCGTTAGCAATGAATATGAAGATGTATTCCCAAAAGAACTATCAAGATTACCACCGGACATGCGGATAGGTAGAGTTTATGATAGACATGAAGCCGGGAGTAGCTCCAATTTCCAAGGCACCCTATCGCATGGCGCCTAAGGAGTTGCAGGAACTGAAAGTGCAACTTCTAGAACTGCTGGACATGGGTTTCATAAGCCCAAGCGTATCGCCTTGGGGAGCCCTGTCCTATTCGGGAAAAAGAAAGATGGATCAATAAGGATGTGTATTGATTATCGAGAGTTATTCAAGTTAACTCTGAAGAACAGGTATCCGTTGCCTACAATTGAGGACCTGTTTGATCAACAAAAAGGAATGAGCGTGCTATCAAAAACAAGTCTTCGCTAAAACTATTACTAGCTGGAAATTCGGAAGGAGAATATTCCAAATACGACATGTAAGACTAGGTATGATCATTACGAGTTCGTGGTTATACCATTCGGACTAACGAGCGCCCCAGTGGTGTTCATGAATGTAATGAATAGGGTGTTTTCACCCTTATCAAGACAGTTTTGTCTTGGTGTTCATTGATGACATACTTGTCTATTACAAGGGTGAAGAAGATCATGAACGACATCTAAGAACTGTCTTACTTACGCTTAAAGATGAGGAATTTTATGTCTTGTTCACCCAATGTGAATTCTGGTTAAGATAAGTGTTGGGAAATTTGGCTAAGTTTCCTTTCCCCAGTAGCTACTTGTTTAGATTCTAGTTTTGGTATTTTGGTGGATCAAATCCTAAGTCCTACCAGCATCAGTTTGTCTCTAGAATAGCTCTAGTCTCAAATGTAAAGTCCTGTTTAGGTCTTTTGAGTTGTAAGTCGCAGCTGATCAAGACTCATGCTGGCACTGTTCACCAGCATGAGAAGTGCTTACCACTGGTTACTGTTCACCAGTTGGAAAAGTTTCATCAGATGGCGGCTGACAAAGACTCGTGCTGACACTGTTCATCAGCATGAGAAGAGCTCACGACTGGCTACTGTTCACCAGTTAGGAAGGTTTTCATCAGCAGGCGGCTGACAAACCTTACCAGCAGAATACGTGTTCTCACTGACACTATTCACCAGCGGTGAAGTCACCAGTCATGGGAGATTCCAAGAGTTAACATCCAGACAAATTGGTAGACTTAGATTGTGCCAACGCAAGTCACCAGCAGAGACTGCCAGCACAAGATCACCAGTATGATCTGCCAGTCGGATGTTACCAGCAGAATTCAAGATTCGCTCTCCCAGAGTCTTAGAGACAAAAAGAAGATTCGTCTGAGGAATAAACTGACAAAGTATGACTTTAAGGGAGGATACCTTAAAGTCTATCAGTTCAAGACACCAGTTCAGATTCCTCGTACTGACGAATAGTGCCGTTCTGACATAAAGAGATCAATGTCAGATAAAGTGGACAAAAGCATGGCGCTTTCCGGAAATTCCTACCTGCCGCCGTCTGAAGGACATGCGAGGACAGAGACCTTTTCCGGATGTGTCCAAACGGCTAGAAGATTTGAATCGGATCCCTCGGCTATAAATACCTGGGATCCACCAACATTCAATATTCTTCTCTCTCGCTCAACTACCGAAAGTCTGAAACTTTATTGCTCACAAGCAGAACACTTTCGAGGCCTTTCTAAAGGCTATCCGTGTGTTGATTTATCAAACACGAGACTTCAAGCTTCCAGCTTGTAAGTTATTGATCTCTTTGGTGCTCTTTCTCTTCCGAGGAAGTTCACAGCAGCTCTTGTGCCAGCCAGCACTTGAGTTATTACGGGCTTTTGCCGTATTGAGAAGATACGTTCTTGGGAGAACTAAACACCCAGTGAAGCTGTGGAGGTTGAAGTGACGTGCTCGCACTCCACCAGCTGATCAGAGTTGAAGAAGGAAACAAGGCCGGGAGCGGTTGATCTAGCGAAGTGGTGGACAAGGGTCGCACCAGCTAGAGATAGATCGTAGGCAACTTGTACCTGATTACTCTATAGTGAATTTCCAGTGCTACGACTGGAGAGTGGACGTAGATCAGTTGATCGAACCACTATAAATCCTCTGTCTTTTATCAGTTTTCTGCATTTCATACTGATTTAAAACCCAGCACCCAAGTGCTGGTGTATATCTGAAAACTGATATAACTGTGCAAACAAGGCTAAAAATATTCTAAGTCTTGAGCTACCAGCTGACATGCCAGTCGCCAGTCAGCTGAGTACGCAGAGTGCAAGTTGACTTACCAGCTGACAAGGTCCCAGTCAGCTGGGTAACCAGCAGAGTGCAAGAAACGATTAACCACATTTTCCGCTGCTAAGTTATACCCTGATAATCCGGGACCAAGAAGTGGTATCAGAGCCAGGTTCTTATAGACCGATTGTTTCTGAGTCGCTTAGGACCGAGATCCACGTTTCCTTGTGCTCTATTTGTTTGTCTGTTTGATTAGCTCAGGTACATCAAGATGAATATTCCGAAGCTACTTGACTACAAACCGGAGAAGCACACAACATGGCGAAAGAGGACTCTTATCTCTCTAAAGAGCATCCATCCAGAGATGAAAGATGTGCTAGAGACAGGGCCGATTGAGATCACCAAGATTCAGCACCAGCTAGGAGATCGTCCAGCTGCTGTGATCCCAAAGCCCCAAGACGAATGGAATGCTGAGGACAGAAAGAGGAATCAGTTGGATTCCATTGCTCATGAGTTGATCCTGACATGTCTTCCAGAGTCACTGATGGAGGATGCACTCCAGTTTAACAATGCCAAGGGAGTATGGGATTATCTTGATAGTCTATGTCAAGAAACTGATCAAATGAAACGCAACAAATTGCAGGTTGCGGTGGACAAGTATGAGTCCTTCCAGATGCTGCCTGGAGAAACCATCCAGGAGATGGAGGCGAGATTCAACGCCATCGTCAGCGAGCTAAAGTCCCTGGACAGGAAGTGCTCAAATGAAGATCTTAATGCCAAGATCTTGTCCAAGATGCCCAAGGAGGACTGGTTCGTGAAGACGACAGCTCTCAAGGAGAAGGACTTATCCAAGATGACTCCCAAGGAGTTATTTGCTCAGTTGCAGGCACACGAGTGGAATATCCAGATGGTGAACAAGAATGAGGCCATCAGGAACATGGGATCCCCCAGCATCAAAGCTCAGGACGAAGCTTACTTCGTCAAGAAGGACTTCAAATGGAAGCACAAGAAGCCCTTCCATGCTGACAGACCTGCTGCCCAGCACAACCAGCAGAAAGAGATCCCAGCCACATCGGGATCTAACTCAAAAGACAGCGAGAGCTCTATCGCTGACCTTGAGCAACAGATGAAGAGACTGGCTGTCCTTCTGGAGAAAGCCAAGTCAAAGCAGGGAGTATCTCTGAGCTCAACTGACGGAAAATTCGTCAAGAGAGCTCCCCGTGCTTGCTACCAGTGCCAATCCCAGGATCATCTTAAATTTGAATGTCCACAGGTGGAAAAGGGTGAGCGGGAAAGGCTGAAGAAGCTCTTTGAAGAGCGAGCATCCAAGGCCATTGCCAAGGCCATGCTGACCAGGACAGAAGTTCCTGACATTCCTGACCATGACGACGGAGAGTATGAGTCAGATGAAGAGTCAGAAGAGGAAGCTCTACTGGCACTTATGGCAGCCTTCGGAGAAGAGTCAGCTGAAGGAAGTGCTGACAGTGAAGAGGCACTTGCAGCTGATGATCAGGTACAATCATCAGCTTCCCCAATGCATATCATGCCTTCTATCAGTTTAGACGATTCTGAGTCGCATTGCTCCGACTCAGAAGCTGTCACTATAGACATTCTTCAAAAAGAATTTTTAAAATTTTATGAAATAAAGAATGTCTTGGCTGGCGAAAATACTTCGCTGAAAGATCAAGTTTCTATTTTGACCAAGGAGATTGAAAAATCGAGGTCAGTCAGTGAAGAGCTAGCCACTTTGAAAAAGACTCACTTTGAGTTGCTCCAAAATTTTCAAATTACAAAAACTGAGCGAGATAATTTTCACAATCTCGTTCTGGAGCAAGAAAATAAAATAAATTTTCTAAATAAAGGCTCAAAAGACTTGGAAGCAGCTCTAAGTCATTGGAGAAAGCCTTCTGATAAGTCCGGGTTGGGATTTACAAAAGATTTGAGCAAAAACCAACCCGAACTCTCAGCTCATAAGGGTAAGGGCAAACTGGTAAATGCATCAGCACCAGCTGGTAATACCAGTCAGTCCCGAATGGCTGATCAGCACAGGAATAATAAGACCAGATACATAGGTGAGTCATCTCGACAAAATCCTGAACTGGCAAAATCCTCTGCTGACAGGACGCCAGCACACCCAAGGACGCAGACTAAGCCGAAATATTCTAAGGCAAGGAAGTCAGCGTCAGCTGCCAGTGGAATCCGACAGCCAGCACCAGCTGTCCAGAGATTCCACGCCCAACCTTACAAGTATGCCAGTTGCCAGCATGCTTACAAGGGATCCAAATCTCAGCGGAATACTGAGAGAAGGATATTTCCCGATAGGAGGAACACCTATCGGAGGCCTGAGCCCAATCAAAACCTTTTCTCAAGGGCTGGGAAGGCTAATCATCGTGGTCCACAATTCCAGAGACCACCAAGGCAACACAAGCGGTCGGAAAGAAATTTCCGACACCCTCGGAGGAAGAATACTTCCAGAGGAACCGCACACACAGCCACACCTTCCAAAAACAAATCCATGCATTATTTTAAAAGGAAGGGAAAGGCCACAAGTGATGTCAGCAAGGGTAACACCGAGCTGAAGATTACTCAAGTCTGGATTCTAAAAGGAATGATCCAGAGATCTAACCCTGCAGGACCCGCTGATGATCGAGGACCTAAATAATTTCATTTTCTTGCAGGAACAGGATCATGCAACACAGCTTCAGAGATCGAGCGAGTGGATCATAGATAGTGGTTGCTCGGCTCATATGACTGGTGAGGAGTTCTTATTTTCTGAGCTCACCAAGGTCAGAGGACCTCCAGTTATTTTTGGTGATAACTCCAAGGGCAGAGTTATTAGCAAGGGCTGCATCGAGAAGGATGATGTCAGAATTGTGAATGTATCCCTTGTCACCAATCTGAAGACAACCTCCTGAGCATCAGTCAGCTGTGCGACAATGGTTATACCATTGTGTTTGACAAATCAGGGTGCCAGATCAAGAATGAAGAGTCTGGCGAGACCAAGCTGAAAGGTGTCAGGAAAGGAGGTCTCTATGTTGTTGACTGGCAAAGCGGGAAGACTGATACATGCTTTGTAGCCACCAGTTCCATGGAAACTAACTGGCTGTGGCACAAAAGGTTAAGTCATCTAAATTTCAAAACTATTAATTATCTAACCAAGCATGATCTTGTAGATGGTCTTCCCAAGGGCGGGTTCAAGAAGGAAGGAATTTGCAAAGCTTGCCAGCAAGGCAAACAAACTAGGAAGTCCTTCAAGAACCAGTCGCCAGTCTGCCCCAGTACCAGTCAGGTACTCGAGTTGTTACACATGGACCTGTTTGGACCAGTAACACCGCAAACCATTGGAGGAAGACGATATTCGCTGGTGGTAGTCGATGA
>JAPKLW010002224.1:61023-104117 GCA_026898455.1 Plectranthus barbatus
TAATATCTTTCAAAATTCTCTCATCTTCCCTTGAAATTTTCTGAACCTTGAATCTTTCTGAAGTCATGGCATCATCTTCTCAACCTCCAGCTGATAACCCTCCATCTACATCTACATCATCCTCGTCTGGTTCACCAGACCTACCAGTCGCTGAAGCTCATATGCCTATGTATACTGGCATAGTGAAGATCGAAGATATCGATTACACCTATCCGTTCGCCCGATTGGTTCAGTTGAACAGGCCGGCGACCAGGCGATAGCTCTCTAACGCGCAGATTAGGACTGCACAGGTTCAGAAAGAGAAGATTCTGAATGCGAAGCTAGCCCTAAAGCATTGTGGGCCGGAGCTGATGGAGATGGTCGACCACGAGCAGCTCCGCCAGTACTTGACGGCGACACCCGAAACTTTCCATCCACACATGGTAGCCGAGTTCTACACTCGGGCCATGATAGCTGACGGCAGAAAGTCTTTCACAACTTCCGTTTTTGGTCACCTGATCACCGTCACCGCCGAATACCTCGCCGATCTGTTCGGGCTGAGGAATGAAGGTATGGAGATAGCCTCGTATTATCAGAATAATACAGACGAGTTCAGGAGGAGATGGGAGGAGTGGAAGAAGGCGGAGGTGACTGAGTTCCATACTGGAATGAGGAAGTCAGAAATGGAAGAATTTTGGCAGATGGTATGCGACATTGTGGTGCGCATGCTGCAATGTGAGGTCGGATCGTACGCCGAGCTGAGCCTGCGCAAGTTTTCAGTGATGTGTGCGCTTGTCGACGGGGTTGAGGGCAACTGGGCTGAATTCTTCTTCGGCCGGTTGCTGGAAAATGTAGACAGAAACATCACTATTCCGATTGACGGCAGGTTTGCTCACGCCGTATCCTTCGGGCTGAGGATCAGCCACATCCTGGAGATGGAATTGGGTGATGGCGTGGATCAGGGGGAACAGCTGGTTGGTTCCGATTTCATACCAGCCACGAAGGTGAAGCTGCCTCGCCCAGATTACAAGAAGCCACGCAGGCTGAAAGGGAAGTCAGCAGTGGACCCTGCTGAGGTCGTTTCTGAGGAGGACTCAGAAGACCTGGGAGAGCAAGCACCAGTTATGGCTCTCCCGCTGACAGCAGAGGCAAGGGCAGAGTTGAAGAGGAAGCTGGAGACGGAGTCTCTCTTCGACACCATGGAAGGCGCGGTGGCTGAGGCGACTGGTATCCACCCACGGGACGTACAACTTCTACCAGTCACCAAGAAGCCATCCAGCAAGAAGCCTAAGACTTCCCAGCACCAGCAGCCATCGTCAGCTGTTGCATATGACCCTGAGTCTGGGAAGATCTCCATCCCAGTCAAGAAGTCGATTCTGGGACTGACTGAGGAAGAGACGCTGGAGAAGATGACCCGCAAGCGCAAGAGGGTTATGACCCAGGCTCAGCGGCTGGTGGAACAGGCGAAGAAAAAGAAGGGCGCCTCCATCGTCAAGAAGAAACAGGCCAAGGCGAGGCTCCGGGCTCTGATTGCCAAGCAGAAGAGAGAGGCGGAGTTGGCTGCTCGTGATGAGAGATTTGCCAAGATCAAGGCTGAGCACGACGCCAGGCGTCAGGAGGAAATGGCCAAACAATTGCGCCAGGTGTCCAAGGGCAAGTGGGATGTGCCCGAAACTTCCACAAGTGCGAGGACACCAGCACCAGCACCAGGCGAGATCTTACCAGAAGACTCCTTTACACGCCTGCTGGTGATGGGCGCTGACGAGGATGTACTATCCCTTGTGGATGAGTACAAACCGGAGGAGGAATCCGCTGAAGTCCCTCCACCCGCGCAAGGGGGTGGTGGAGGTGAAGTAGACCCACTGGCCGTGCAAGGGGGTGCCAGTGGAGGAGAAGAAGTGCGGGCGACCACCCCGGTAAAACTGGCGAGCTTCTCGGATGTCAGTTCTGAATCCGAGGATGCAGAGGAGCCAAGGGCTGAGGAGCCAGAGCAGGAGGCAGCTGAGGAGGTGATACATTACTCCATGGTGCAGAGGATGGAGCCAAGGGATCTGTTCCCAGACCTTGATGATAAGGCTCGTCGTCCTGCCAGTCGCCCCCGATCTACAGATGCCTCGACATCAACTTCCGGGCGACCAGCAGCATCCTCTACATCACCAGCTAGGCGTGCACGTACTGAAAGGCGACCTTACATGCTCTGCATCCAAGAGCATCAACTGATTGATGAGGATGCCTTCCAGTCGCGAGTGACAGGGGTACACCGGTGGGAGCACCGCGGGGACATGGCGTTTCTAAATTCACGAGTGCCTGAGCCTTCAGCATTCAACATCATCCCCTTCAGCAGACTCCCCCACCAGTCGGTATATGCCTCAAGAATCTTTGACTGGTGCCTGCCCCTGCAGCCAGTGGAATACTACAATTCCACTCTCTATGAGTATGCTGAAAACATCACGGCGGAGGTGGAGAATGCCGTCAATGACGAAATGATATCCAGCTACCGAAGACTCTGGAGGGTGGATCCGGAACTATGTCTGGAGTTCCGGAGGTGGAGGATTTTTGACCGATGCGAGCGCCTGCTGACAGTAGAGAAGCGGGCGGTCCTCTATGCCAGGCTGGGTCTTGGCTACTGGAGAGCGGAGGAGGAGTGGGCTCATGCCTTCATGGGCACTGATCCTGAATGCCCCCAGCAGCTGTCTACAAGGAGGATCAAGCGCCGCTTGCGGAAAATCGCTGAGTATAGGCAGCTGACTGGAAGCTCCGGCCTCCCGCCACTGAAAAAGATCAAGTTACCTTTCCTCCAGTTTCGAGTCACCAGTCGGGGGTACCAGCTGACGTACGCGCTCCGTCGCCTCAAAGTGCTGGTTACCCTCCCGAGGATCCCTCCCTACCATGCTATATTGTTCGACATGGCTGCCAGCGCTCTGCTGGTAGATCACTTAGTAGAGGAGGATCCCTCTCGTGGTTGGTGGCTGATCCTTGCCGTCCCTCCTGTTCCTATTGTCTCGGGCGATCTCGTCCCTGATTCCATGGACTGGCAAGTGGTGGAATTCACAGCCCCAACAGTTGTTTCTGAACAAGTCCAGCCAGCTCCCGCAGCAGTGCCAGTGGTGGAATCAGCTGAGGTACCAGCTGTCGAGGTGCCAGTGGTGGAATCAGCTGAGGTACCAGCAGTCGAGGTACCAGCGGAGGAACCAGCTGCAGCTGCAGTGCCAGCGGAGGAGCCAGCCCCAATGGACGAATCAGCTGAATCCGAACCAGCAATGGCTCCTTCCGCAACTGATGTGCCCTCCTCTTCCATAGAAGTATCAGCGATGCTGATCTCCGAGATCCATCCTCCTGCACAGCTTCTTGCACTCATTGATGCCAGGATGGATCAACGCTTTTCTTCCTTCCGGACCGAGATGGCACAACAGATGGAGTCTGTAACCGCTGGAGTGTCCTCCTTTTTGGCGCGGATCCAAGAGGGGGAAAGTACGCGAGCACGTGCTGAGGCAGAGAGAGCTCGTCTCGCTGAAGAGGAGAGGAGAATTGCTGCTGAGGAAAGGGAGAAGAGCAGACAAGATATGGCAGCGCTCACTGAGATCCTGAGGTCGCTCACAAGCAGAACTCAATCACCAGGATCATCTTCTCAGCCATAGTCTAGCTTCTCTATTTTGTTGTAAGTAAATGCTTATCAGCTAGATTAGTCAGTTATCCTTCCTGTACATGTAATGCTACATCATTAATGAAAGGATTACTGACAAGTTGATGACAATCTCTCATTGTCCAACAATTGTCAAGTATTTACTTACCAGCTGAACTTACACATCCAGTGTAATCAGCACCAGCACTCGTCTACATACTTTAAATCTATTTTTGCTCTGATCTCAATTTTCATATTTTAAACGAGCAATATCCCTCTTAGTTTGAGGGGGAAGATTTTAGTTAGAGCTGATGTGAGGAAGTAGTTTCATGGGTTTAGATCTGATAGGCTTATTTGTAAAACCCTGAAATCTTCTGTAACTTTCCTCATCAGCTGAGTGCTCGCTGGTTAGGCTTTGATCGCACCAAAAAGGGGGAAATTGTTGGGAAATTTGGCTAAGTTTCCTTTCCCCAGTAGCTACTTGTTTAGATTCTAGTTTTGGTGTTTTGGTGGATCAAATCCTAAGTCCTACCAGCATCAGTTTGTCTCTAGAATAGCTCTAGTCTCAAATGTAAAGTCATGTTTAGGTCTTTTGAGTTGTAAGTCGCAGCTGATCAAGACTCATGCTGGCACTGTTCACCAGCATGAGAAGTGCTTACCACTGGTTACTGTTCACCAGTTGGAAAAGTTTCATCAGATGGCGGCTGACAAAGACTCGTGCTGACACTGTTCATCAGCATGAGAAGAGCTCACGACTGGCTACTGTTCACCAGTTAGGAAGGTTTTCATCAGCAGGCGGCTGACAAACCTTACCAGCAGAATACGTGTTCTCACTGACACTATTCACCAGCGGTGAAGTCACCAGTCATGGGAGATTCCAAGAGTTAACATCCAGACAAATTGGTAGACTTAGATTGTGCCAAAGCAAGTCACCAGCAGAGACTGCCAGCACAAGATCACCAGTATGATCTGCCAGTCGGATGTTACCAGCAGAATTCAAGATTCGCTCTCCCAGAGTCTTAGAGACAAAAAGAAGATTCGTCTGAGGAATAAACTGACAAAGTATGACTTTAAGGGAGGATACCTTAAAGTCTATCAGTTCAAGACACCAGTTCAGATTCCTCGTACTGACGAATAGTGCCGTTCTGACATAAAGAGATCAATGTCAGATAAAGTGGACAAAAGCATGGCGCTTTCCTGAAATTCCTACCTGCCGCCGTCTGAAGGACATGCGAGGACAGAGACCTTTTCCGGATGTGTCCAAACGGCTAGAAGATTTGAATCGGATCCCTCGGCTATAAATACCTGGGATCCACCAACATTCAATATTCTTCTCTCTCGCTCAACTACCGAAAGTCTGAAACTTTATTGCTCACAAGCAGAACACTTTCGAGGCCTTTCTAAAGGCTATCCGTGTGTTGATTTATCAAACACGAGACTTCAAGCTTCCAGCTTGTAAGTTATTGATCTCTTTGGTGCTCTTTCTCTTCCGAGGAAGTTCACAGCAGCTCTTGTGCCAGCCAGCACTTGAGTTATTACGGGCTTTTGCCGTATTGAGAAGATACATTCTTGGGAGAACTAAACACCCAGTGAAGCTGTGGAGGTTGAAGTGACGTGCTCGCACTCCACCAGCTGATCAGAGTTGAAGAAGGAAACAAGGCCGGGAGCGGTTGATCTAGCGAAGTGGTGGACAAGGGTCGCACCAGCTAGAGATAGATCGTAGGCAACTTGTACCTGATTACTCTATAGTGAATTTCCAGTGCTACGACTGGAGAGTGGACGTAGATCAGTTGATCGAACCACTATAAATCCTCTGTCTTTTATCAGTTTTCTGCATTTCATACTGATTTAAAACCCAGCACCCAAGTGCTGGTGTATATCTGAAAACTGATATAACTGTGCAAACAAGGCTAAAAATATTCTAAGTCTTGAGCTACCAGCTGACGAGCCAGTCGCCAGTCAGCTGAGTACGCAGAGTGCAAGTTGACTTACCAGCTGACAAGGTCCCAGTCAGCTGAGTAACCAGCAGAGTGCAAGAAACGATTAACCACATTTTCCGCTGCTAAGTTATACCCTAATAATCCGGGACCAATAATAAGTGACATTCTAAGGTCACATTATGTCAGCCGATGAAATCAAAATGGACCCCGCTAAGATACAGACGGTGATGGAGTGGAAGTCACTAAAAAAATCTGAATGGAATATAGAGTTTCCTTGTATTAGCTGGGTACTACAGATGATTCATCGAAAGCTTTTCGGGAAGAGCAAAGCCTATTACCCGAATATTGCAGAAAGAAATCAAATAAGAATAAACTAAGGATTGTAAAGAGATTTTTCTAAAGCAGAAGCATTGTTTGACAATTGCACTCGTCTTGGCTATCCCTGAGCCAGACAAGTGCTACGAGGTGTATACAAATGCATCTAAGGACAATTTAAGTTGGGTGTTGGTGTAGGAAGGACGAGTGATTGCTTATGCTTCACGACAAGTGGGGCCACATGAGCTGAACTACCCTACTCTCGACCTTGAGTTAGCGGCAGTGGTTCATGGTCTGAAAATTTGAAAATGCCATCTATATGGAGTCAAGTATGTCATATTCACGTATCACAAAAGCTTGGTAATCCTTCGAGCAAAAGTATATGAGTATGAGGCAAAGACAATAGCTTGAGTCGGTCAATGATTATGATCTAACGATCGACTATCACCCAGGGAAAGCTAATCTCATGGCTGATGTCTTGAGTCAAAAGGATTCAGCAAGACTAGGTTCACTCCTAATAGAGGTGGGTGAACTTATCCGAGATTTCGAGAAACTACATCTGGAGGTGATTACTCCCTCCGAGCGAAGAAAATGTGTCTTAGTTGCCTGGAATGTCGAACCAGACTTGAGGCAATGAATAAGTAAAGCACAAAGGAGGAATGACGAACTAGGGAAGTTACGACTTGGGACCCAGATAAAGGATCGAATGAATACCAGCAAGCACCAGATAACGCACTAGTGTACAAGATTGGTATCTGTGTGCCTAGCAATGAAGAACTAAGGAATGAGATTTATGAGCGAGGCTCATGATATACCGTATACCGGCCATCCTGAGATACAAGGATGTACGAGCTTCTAAAGACTAACTTAGAATGGGACGGTATAAAGAGAAGCATAGTACCGTATGTTGGAAGATGCCTAGACTGTCAACAGATAAAGGCATTGCATCAGATCCTGAGTGGAAATGGGAACATATTGCCAGAGATTTTTTCCATGATTATCAAAGTGTGACAAAGTGTTCACGTTTTGCCAAATCGAACAACATATGGTTCAGATAAATTGGCACAACTGTGTGTGAGGGTGATAGTGCGGTTACATGGGGTACCCGTGACTATAAACTCAGATCGAGATTCAAAGTTTACATCCAGATTATGGATGACTTTGCAAAAGGAATTAAAAACCTGTCTGAATTTTTGTACGGATCTTACCCATAGACGGATGATCAATCTGAAAGAACCAATCAAACCCTCGAAGACAAAGTCTTCCTAAATGTCTCACCATCGGAAGGAATCATCAGATTTAGTGAAAAGGGGTAAACTACGACCGTATTTCGTAAAACCCTAAGAAAATTTTAGATGAAATAGGTCAGTTGTCTATAAAATGATTGTCGCCGAGTTTGGGAAACGTACACAACGTATTTCATATGCCACAGTTAAGGAAATATGTATACAATCTTAAGCACGGATACGTCAGGTGGAAGTTACCCCGAGTCTAGACTTGCACTATGAATAAAGGCCAAAAGCAATCTTTGATCAATAGGTCCAAAAGCGGAGAAATTTATTATTACTGCTGGTTAATATTCTGTGGAATCACCATGAATAAAAAGAAGCGACTTGGGAGTTGGTTGAGATGATGAAAACAAATATCCTGAGTTATTTTGAACCCCTTAGCAAATTTCGGGATGAAATTTTTGCAAAGTGGGGTGAATGTAATATCCCAGATTTTAATTAAGCAATAATTAGCTTAATTAGTTATTTAAATAAAGAGATTAATTATTTTAGCCCTTTAATTTCTCGTTACTCAGTTTTCGACACCCGTTGTAGAACGCATGTCCGTTTCATGCAAACAAAATGCCTATGAGTATATTTTGAGAAATCCTAGGTAACCCTACAAATCAATTCTATGAATGAAACTCACGTGCAATGAATCGGAGAATCTAACATTTTTGGAGTACGTTAAAATCAACAACTTGCACCCAAGAGCTTCGTTTCTTTCACCGAGCTAGGGTATGCTTGAGATTGATTTATGGGAATCATAGAATCAATCGGAATGAGATTCCGATACCCGTAAAATATTTTATGATTTTTCGAACTATTAAGTTCGGGCCGAAAACGGAGAAATTCCAAAAATTGTGGAATTAAACCCACGAGTAGAACTCATGATTTAGAGCATTTCCGTGGATGTCTATTTTTCAAAATGGAAAATGAATATCGAATTAAAAATCAACAAAAATTGATTAACGGAGGTTTATTACATAAAATAACGAATCTGAAGTCGCGCCCAATGGGATCGCGCCACGTGGCGCCTTATCCATTCAAACCATTTGCCTCTTAAATTATTGTTGAAAATATTGAAGTGCAGCGCAAGATTAAGATTGAACAAAAAGGGAAATAAATTCACAAAAATAACTCATTCAATTCCTCACTCTCTCGCAAAACACACCTCAACACCTGCTTCCTTACCCCATTTTCCTTTGCGATTTTCAATCGGATACAGCTAAAATTAGTCGATAGTTTCTAAAGAGAAAAGGAAGATCGTACTTCAAGCTTCGCATAGACACCAGAATCATCCAAATCCATTGAGTATCGAGCAAGATACGACATCAGTTACAGTAGCTATTGGTATGTTCCCAATTCCGTAAAACTTCTTCATGTCACCATATTCATCGCGATTTTTCGATCAACTGAGTACGAATCGGGCCACGATTTATAAAGATCAAATGAAGGCCTTGCTTTAAGATTTTTGTAGAATCTGGAATCAGTCGAATTTGTTGAGAAACGAGGGAGATGTGCCTCCATTTTCAGGGGTTGTCCAACTCCGCGAATCTGCTTCATGCCTCCATCTTTATGCGCATTTTTCAGGCAGATTGGGAGAGAATCGGACCTTGATTTTTAAATACCAAATGAAGATCGTGCTTTAAGGTTTCTATAGCACCTAGAATCATCCAATTACGTCGAGTATCGAGTGAGTTACGGTACCATTTACAAGCCTCGTTGGTATGTTTTTCCAAAATCGTAACCTCCGATGAAACTTCAATTAAACATTGTTAAACCTATGTATAAGCTATAAATTCTTGTTCCTTGTACTATTAGGAATATTTTAGTGGCCTTGGAACATAACTATCGCCGTCCGATCGCCGGAACCGACGAGATGAAGCTCATGAAGGTGAGGGTTTTCTCCACCTTTTCTTCATGATGAAACTCTTCCATTTATAGCGATTAATCCACAATCTAAGCATGTATTTAGCATCTAGGATTGTTCCTTGTCATGTTTATATGCTTGGGTGAGGTTGTGGGGGCTTGGGATGGCCGGGAAATGGTTGGGGAAGGCTTCGTGTCGTGGTTGCGATGAAGGGCAGCAGGGAAGCTTCGTGTCGGTCGACACAGAAGCCATATCGGTCGACACAGATCTGTGTCGGTCAACTTGGCATGTGTCGGTCGACACAGACTGCTTTGCCCCCTTTTAAGGTTGATTTTTCGACCTATATTTGATCCGATACTTCATATCTTTGATATTTAAGCTCAAGTATTGTCATAAAGGAATTTTATACACGTGTTCATACACTTGAACAAGATTTCTAAGATTGTTAAATACTCGAGTCAATATGCTCAATTTGAATACCAAGTTGACCGTTTAATAAGTAAACGGATTCCAAACTTGATGATTCTTTAACCATGGGTTGGTTAACCTATATGAACATGATTAGATTAGTCACATGAATATTTCAATGTACAAATGTTGCATGTTGGGTTCATGTTCGTCATGTTGTTGAGTCAGACCGTCTTAGAACCTGAATTATGAGATAATATCAGTTAGGACGCTGATTTATCACCACTATTTAATCTACCTAATTTGTTGCATTTTCTTGTGGTATTAATTGAATGGAACACAGGGTGACAAAGGAGCTTTCAAACACGAACTTGCTTACTTACGCTTAAACATTTGTAAGCTGTCAAAGTGGGGACTATTTTCTGTAAAAATTCAAAATGCCTTTTGTGCTAAAAGCTCTGTTTTTTGTAAAGCATGCAAAATAATTTTTTTTAAAATTGATTGTCTAAGCCAAACTGTTTTGATTTCATATCTGTTCCTCTGGTCAACCATAGTTGACCAAGGAGATTTGGTTTAACGAGGACAGAACTAGGTTTCGAAGGAATCCTGAGCCAAGACTCTTAAACCCTAGGGGCATCGATCCTCTGTTGTCTCGAGTCTAGCTCGGACTTGGTCACTCAATGGAGTATTGATACCTTCGGAGAAATAAGGAAAGATACACTATGTGTCTTAAATTGATCGGGTCTCAATGCGGCGAGTTCTGAGACCAGTGCACTAAATAATGGCAGTGAGTCGAATGGTTCGCCATTCCCAACTGTTCATCGTGACTTGGAAGTTGGCCAACTTCTGGTCACAAAATGGTAAAACAGATATAGATTTCATTTGAATCTGTATGCACACAGTGTGATGAAAATGTTTTGGATAAACACGGAAAATGTTTTCTTAAACCCCTTGGCTTATCTGTGTGTGGCATAGCTTTCATATTTATAAATGTATGTTTTCGAGCATATCTCCACAGGGAACCTTGGTACTCAGCCCCTCGCATTATTTTTAAAATGCTCAGGTTAACAGCAGCGATGCGGATGCGGAGGTAGAGAGGGCATGACTGATGGAGCAAGAACCTTGATCCTTAGATATGCATCTTCATATGCATATCTCCACTACGTAATTCTCTGCTACATGAAACTCTGATCTTATTTTCCTTCCATGTTTGTGATAACAAATGAGAATCGAACAACTTGTTATTGTCATTTATTCGTACTCTTTGTATACGAGGTTGCATTCCTCATTACAACCATGCTTATTCAAATATACTCATTAAATTCATGGGGTATGGATAATTCTCTCTGCTTTTTTGTTCAAGTCTTCCACTGTTTAAACCACCCAACTCACTATAGCGCACCCCTAAGTTGGGAAGGCGAACAGGGGGTGTTACACTCATCTTCCAACCAAATGCAACCAAATTCGAAATTTGGTTTCTTGGTCCTACATGTAACCTTATAAACATCTTAAGAGCACAATTTGAGAGCTACTCTTAATATTTAAAAAATGAGCTCTTCTTGCTCCAATCTTCAATTTTACTTGCTCCTCTCCTTGTGTAGTTTCCAAATCTTCAAGAATCAGCATTTCTCTAGTTTTTCTTGCTAGGGTCGAGTTTAATACTTCATGGATGAAGGGGTTTTTGGTCTCCAATGATAAAAGGGGTTGATGGGGAGGATTTTGGTGCAAGAACTTAAATGGTTTGAGCAAAAATGGAAGGGCCTTAGGTTAAACTTTGGAGTTGTGCTCAAGGTGTTTTAATGGAGTTGTTGTAGAAAATCTTGAGGAAGGAGAAGGGAGGGGGTCAGCTAGCATGAGGGGGAAGGAGGATGGAGTGTTGAATTAGACTTGCCATGCATGATTCCCACCAGAGGTGGCAACAGTTTTGGTTAAAAAATGTGGAACCTTAACCGACCTACCACTGTAGCGGTTTCAGTTACGTTTTCCAACCGCCTGTTCAATTTTTTTAAAAAAATTAATAATTAATTAACTTCATAATTAAATAAAAATTGAAAATTAAAATTATAATCACACTTTATATCTAACGCCCATTGTGTTATATAAAAATCTAAAACTTTGTTATGTTTTATAATATCATTGAATATCTTATTTTCATGCTTTCATTGTGGCTGGAAATCTCGCAATAATCAATAATAAGAAATATAGATTAAAATTTTGTCATCTATATTTCTTATTATTTATCATTGGGAGATTTCCATCTCCAATGAAAAGCATGAAATTAAATATTCTAAAACTTTTAGAACTTAAAAAGCTTTAGATGATGTTGGCCATCCGAACCAGATCGGACCCAGCAGACGTGCTAGGCTGAAGCCCAACAGCAGACCAGTAGCATTTTGGGCCCAATAAGGATGAAAGACCCAGTTCGAACTATGAACTGTCATAGCGGAAAGTAGTTCGATGGCTACTAAGGGCAGTTCGATTAAAGTCATTGGCACCTCCACTGACTGAAAAGGAGTTCAATATGGAGATCACGAGCCACAACCTCAACCACTCAACGATCGAAAGCCAACAGGCGCATCAACGGCTACTTCGCGAGGATATCGGAACCGCCAAAGCCACCACGTTGACGAACTGCCCCGAAATCCGTTGGCTCAACTCCAGACAGTTGAGAGCAGCGCGAAAACCCTAGAGCTGGTCGCTCCCTATAAATACCTCTTCAAATGTCAAAAAGCGGACAGCAACAAGAAATTAGAGAAAAACCTTTGTTTATCAGAAATCAAATCCCAAACACTTTTGTAGTCAATCTAGTTCGATTCTTTGCAATTATAGTCAACTGCTCGTTTATTTTATCATATATCTCTATCATGTCATTCTCTGTTTGTTTTTACCTATAGTTCTCGGGGCTCCATAATCTGAATAAATTCACCCTCAACAGATGATATGCATCAAATTGGATAAAAGAAGTGAAAACGATTATATTTTTAATTTTAATATATTTTTAAAAATATTAAACTTTGAAAATTAAAACTACAACTACACTTTACCTCTAACATCCAATGTGTTACATAAATATAAAATACTTTGTTATGTTTTAGAATGTCATTGAATATTTTATTTTCAAGTTTTGTTTGAAATCTTGCTCTAATATATAGCAAGAAAAATAGATTAAATATTTTCATCTATTTTTCTTTCTGTTAATTTATTAGAGCAAGTTTTCAAAGCAAAAACTTGAAAATTAAATGTTATACAACTTTTATAACTTATAAAACATTTGATGATATACAACAAATTCGATGAGGGAAGTGAAACACAACTATGTTTTTAATTTCAATTATTTTTTTCAACAATAAACTTTGAAAAGAGAATTTGAGAATCGAAAGAGTGAAAGAAGAGAGAAATTGAGAGAGTAGAGAATATAGAGTAGAACAAGTAGAATATTGCAGTAATTGACACTACAAGAATTCAGGTTATAGACTACGCGGAATCTGCTTAGTCTATTAATTAATTATGCGTATTCTATAAATGTGTAGTCTATTTAAATGAGGTAATAGACTACGTGGTATTCTGCATAGTCTATAACGAAGATAGACTACACGGAACAACTACGCAAAATACCACGTAGTCTATACGAAAATAGACTACGCGGAATACCGAGTAGTCTGTTTCCGTATAGACTTTCGTATCTCATTATGCACTACGCGGATTTTTGCGTAGTCTACACGGAGGTAGACTACGTTAATTTACGCATAGTCTATATATTTTTTATTTTTTTTTTGAATTGTTTTTCAATTAAAATATCCTCTAAAAACGAACAATTTATTACTACATCCGTCCCGCGCTATTAGTCCCATACGGTTTCGGCACAGGAACCAATGTTTGTGAGTGTAGTGGAATTAATATTTTATTGATGAGTGTGAAAAAGTTTGCCATTTTAGGAAATGGGACTAATAGAGTGGGACAGACCAAAAAGGCAAATGGGACTAATAGAGTGGGACGGAGGGAGTAAATTTTAAATTATTGAAGCCCAAAAATGAAAAATATAAAATGTCAATAAAATTATTCAAAAAATTAGAATTTACATTATTCTCAAAATTATATTTTACATTCTTCTTGAAGAACGAAACACCATCCTCGTGCATCTGCTGCTCCCCTCATGATTCTCAATCTCTTGCAAAAATGATGGCATCAGTGGGCAACAGTTACAACTCTGCTGCAAAAATGATGGCATGAGATTGGATTGCAAAAATAAAGAACTAATCAGTTTTGAGATGAGAATCACAATGTTGTAAAAATCGCTAGGTGCTAGTCGGGCGGTCGGGGGGCCTAGCGCCTAAGCGGTCTAGGCGGGGATTATTTTTTATATATCTCAAGTAATATATAAAAATCTTACCAACAAATTATATATTTAAAAAGCAAGTAAAATTTCAGCATTTTATATGTATCTCAAGTAATATTCCTGCAACAAACATCCTCACATTTGAATCCAAACTTATAAATATTCCTGCAACAAGCACTTTTACGCAAAATCCAAAATAAAAGTATATCATAAACTAAAGTTTAAATATTCCTGCAACAAATATCATCACAATTCAAATCAATCCAAAATAAAAGCAGTGAACAAAGCAAAGCCTAAAATAAAAGCAAACCATAATGAAAGTTAAATTTTCTGACTACAACCATCCACACATTTCAAATTTCTTCCAAAATAAAAGCAAAAACAAAGTCTAAATATTCATGCAAAACCATAACATTAATTATCTTTTGAATCCATTACCTTGCTCACTTGAAGGCTGAAGCCGTAGACATTTGAGGTAAAATTTGTGGTTCAAGGCATTTTCTCTTATGTACACAATATATCTGATGAATGATGATAGGTGGATGCATGCAGAGACATGTACTTGGCCAATTAAATTTTTTTTTTTTATTCTCAGCTTAACATCCTACCATCATTCTTATTTTGATCACAAGGAAGCTGAATGTTGCCTGTCTAAATTCTTGAGCTGGTGCATCTCTGTACAATTGAGCTAGTTTTCGCAGAAAGCAAATGAGTTCTTTGAATTGTTCATATTTTCATTTTTGTTAAGACTTCGATTAAAAAGGCTTATCTGTTGGGCAAGTTTCTTGGGCAATCTATTTGCATCATGATCTTAATGCTCATTCCAGGGGAAGGCAAATTTTAAGAAATTACCTTTCAATAGCAGTCTGTAGCGGGCAGCAGCTATGGCACCTTGGCAGGTGGTGAACAAGTCGCCGGTGGGGAGCGAGTGAACAGAAGCCCTTGTCGTCCACTCGTCGGCGAGCAGCAGTCCAACACTCCAAGCTCTGCCTGCGTGGCTGCGTTCGAACGGGGAAGAAAGGCAGCGGTCGACGAGCGTACGAACGGGATAGAGGCGTTGACTGGCGGCGACGGGCGGCGACGGCGGCAGTGGTGGTGACCGTGGGTGCCTGGGTGGAGGAGAATTGTGTGCCGCACAACGGGAGGCTGAATAGTCATAAATTGGGAAGGTCTTGGGTTAGGCAGGCCTAAACGATTTAGGCGGGTTTTATCCATTAACCCAAGTCCAAACTCATATAATATACCCTAATTGGGATTAATAAATCCTATTTGGGATGGGTCAACCCATTTGGGTAGGATAAAACCCGCCTAAACCGTTTAGGTCTGCCTAACGCAAGTTTTTGCCTCATAAATTAGGTTTTACACTTTAAATTTTTATTTTATGTTTTTACATATTTTTCTAATTTGTATTTTATCAATATCAATATTAAGATTTTAAATTTAATTTAAAATTAAAATTTCTAGCCAACCGATTTTTCCGATTAATCAAGCAATTCTTTTCGATTAATCCGATTAATGCAATTAATCCGATCCGCCTAGACCGATTAATTGCCTCCTAGGCACTGCCTAGAAAAAAATCGAGTTTTTCAACCAATTTCACGTTTATCGGATAGGTAGACCTTTGCCTAGCAATTAATCGGTGCCTAGGCGGTCCTAGGCGCCAATTTTTGCAACACTGGAAAATCATACATCATCTTCTTCATTTACAAGAGAAATCAGATACAAGCTTCGAATCTCTTCAAATCTGTACATCCGTCTCTTAGATTATAAAATCGTCTCAGGAGGCACATCGAATTGAGAACATGAAAGTATGACTTAAAACTTGCTATATAGCTCCAAAAAGATTCTTATTTCACTGCAAATTTTACTCCTGCATAAAATGTGTTGGTGTTTGACTTCTCATGTTTAGAGTTGGTTGGAAATTCAGCCAAATGTTGTGCACGATTGTTAAGAAGTGATAAAGTCGTGCCTTTTCTACTACGTTTTTATTATTAAATAGTAAGACATCCAGAGTGAGACACGTGTAACGCTCGAATTAGCTGGCTGGAAAAATTTGTGAGAGTCGCTGTTCATCATCTTCTTCGCACGTCTGGAAAAATTTGCAGAGAGTTAGAGAGAGGGATTTTTCCTTCTTGAGTTTTGTATTACTTCTGAAATCACCATCTAATAAAAGTCTTGGGTGTCACCCTCCGTGGATGTAGATCAATTGATCGAACCACGTTAAATTTGGCGTTCCTGTTTTCTGGGAATTTGCATATGTTTTGTTTTTCTGTGATTCAAGCTCGTCTATTACATAACAAGTGGCGCCGTCTGTGGGAATCTTGGAGCCATTACGAACTTGAAGGACACCTAGACTTGCTTCTGAAAACTGCATTAGATTTATCCTTTTCTGGGTGACTAAAGAAGGTAATTCTTCTAAACAACCTTCTGCTTTAGTGCATATGCTTGCTGTTGAAGTTTTTCTGAGAATTGTTTGAGGGTTATTGAGTAAGGAAAAGGGGATCTCATTGTTTTCTGTAATAATGGCTACTACTCGGTTTGATTTAGAGAAGTTTAGTGGCAAAAATGATTTTGGATTGTGGAAAGTGAAAATGCTTGCAATCCTGATCCAACAAGGGTTGGATGATGCTGTGAGAGATGAGGCTACAACTTTTAAAGGGGAAACTGAAGAACATAAAAAGAAGCTATTGAATAAGGCAAGAAGCACAATCTTTCTTAGCCTAGATGATAAGGTGTTGAGGGAAGTTTCTAAGGAAACATCACCATCAGCAGTTTGGAAGAAGCTTGAGAGCTTATATATGGCTAAATCTTTGGCCAACAGACTCTTTATGAAGCAGAAGCTCTACACCTACAGATTCAGTGATGAGAAGAACATCTTGGATCAATTAGATGAATTCATTTAGTTCATTGATGACCTTCAAAACATAGGTGTAACACTAGAGGATGAAGACAAAGCAATACACCTTCTCAATGCCCTTCCTAGATCATATGTGAACCTAAAAGATGCTATGATCTATGGGAGATCAGATTCTACAACATTGGAGGAAGTGTTATCAGCTGTAAAACAAAAGGAGATGGAGAAGCAGTCTGATTTGCACTCTTTGCCTCCAGGGAGTTCAGGTGTAGGGTTGTTGGTAAAAAAGAACCAAAGTAAAACCATCTTCAAGAAATCCAATTCAAGCAATAGGAGTGGATACATTGAAAAGCCAAGTTCTGCATACAATAAAGGAAACAAATTCTTAAACTCCTATGGAAGAGGCAGACCCCAGCAACCCCAATCTGAGATAAGAACTACATTTCAAGGAAAAGATCCCAGAATTTGTCATAATTGTAAGAAGCCCGACCATCTCATTAAGGACTGTGGAGTCCTGAAACAAAAGAACCAATACAATAATGGTTCAAACACTGTTAAGCCTGGAGAAGATACTGTGGATGAGATTCTGAACATTGTAGAGGAGCAGGGAGATGAAGGGTGGATATTAGACTCAGGATGTTCCTTCCATATGAGTCATAAGTTGGAATGGTTTGCTGACATAAGGATGGTGAATAATGGCTCTGTGGTGTTGGGAAACAATGTTAAAGGTATAGGTTCTATAAGGGTTCTTAATCACAGAGGAGAACCAAAGTTACTAACATAGGTTAGATATATTCCTGAAGTAAAGAGAAACCTTATATCCCTTGGGGTACTTGAATCAAAGGGATATAAGTTTGAAGGATGTGATGGGTGCATAACAGTCAGCAAGGGAGACAAGGTGACATTCAAGGGGAAAAGAATGCACAACATTTATTACTTGTTTGCCAAAACAGTAGTGGGTCAGATTGATTCAGTGAAGATGGAAGAAAGTAGAATCTGGCACCTGAGGCTTGGACATCTAAGCAGCAGAGGGATGGATGAACTCAAAAGGCAAGGAGTTATCCAAGTATCAGACACTTCTGAGGTAATGAAGTGTGAAGAATGTATGCTCTCAAAGAGCAAGAAGTTACCATACAACACGAGTTATTACAGAAGCTCTTAACCCTTGGAGTACATTCATGCAGATTTATGGGGGCCATCTAAAACAGAAACAATTGGAGGAGAAAGGTATTTTCTCTCCATTATAGACGATTTCTCGAGGAAGGTTTGGGTAAAAGTTTTAAAAGGCAAGCATGAAACGACCCAGAGACTTAAGGAATGGGGCTGTCAGGTTGAAAATGAGAAAGGAATGAAGATAAAGTGCCTCAGAACTGATAATGGTCTAGAATTCCTTTTAGAGGAGCTGGAAGTTTTCTGCAAGGAGAAGGGGATAAAGAGACATAGGACAGCTCCCTATAATCCACAACAAAATGGAGTTGTGGAAAGAATGAACCGCACTCTCCTTGAGAGAGTGAGATGTTTACTTCTGAGCTCTGGTCTAAATAAAAGGTTTTGGAGAGAAGCCTTGTCCACAGCAAGCTACTTAATAAATAAGAGTCCATCTGCAGCAATTGGCTTTAAAACTCAAGACTATATGTGGTATGGGAAACAACCAAATTACTCATATTTGAAGCCCTTTGGATGCTTATCATTTTCTCATGTTAAACAAGACAAGTTAGAGCCAAGGGCAGTGAGGTGTGTCATGCTTGGATATCCAGAAGGAACAAAGGGTTATAGACTATGGTGTATAGAAAAAGGAAGCCAAAAACTCATCATAAGTAGGGATGTCACTTTTGATGAAAATAAAATGCCCTGTAACTCTCAGGGTGGAAAAGAAACCACTGAAGTTGCAGATCAACCTCGAACAGTCAGCTATGAGCCTACTAAAGATGACAAGGGAACCTCAGAAAATTATCCCAGTGAAGAATCTAAACAAGAAGAGAGATCTTCTCAAGAAACAAGTTTGACTGACTATTGGTTAGCCAGAGATCGTGTTAGGAGGGAGATACATCCTCCTAAACGATTTAGTGATGCTGATGTGTTATTTCTCAGTTTGAATGTTGCTGAGAAGTTGGAAGGAGAAGAACCAAAGAATTTTGAAGAAGCAATTTCTGGAAAGGAAACTAATCTGTGGGTGAAAGCTATGGAGGAAGAAATGGAGTCCCTGAGAAAGAACAATACTTGGAGTCTGGTAAAGAGGGAGAAAGGACACTCATGTATTGGATGTAAATGGATATTCAAGAAGAAAGTTGAGAACAACAAAACTGGCAAAGTAAGATACAAAGCTAGGTTGGTTGCTAAAGGGTATTCTCAAAAGGAAGGAATTGATTTTACTGAGGTTTTTTCTCCAGTGGTCAAGCATAGTTCTATAAGAATTTTGTTGGCTTTGGTGAATCAGTTTGACATGGAGCTTCACCAGTTAGATGTGACGACTGCGTTCCTACATGGTGAGTTAGAGGAGGTCATTCATATGTCACAACCTCCAGGCTTTATATCTGCAGGGCAAGAGGACATGGTATGCTTACTCAAGAAATCACTGTATGGACTTAAGCAAAGTCCTAGATAGTGGAATAGAAAATTTGACTCTCACATGAAGTTGATTGGGTTTAAAAGGTCAAATTTTGATAATTGTGAGTATATCAAGCCAGGCTCTAGTTCATGGTTGATTATATTACTCCTTTATGTGGATGATATGTTACTTGCAGGGAGTGTGTTGGCTGATATAGAAAAGGTGAAAGAAGACTTGAAAAATGAAGGATCTTGGAAGAGCAAGTAAGATTTTGGGAATGGATATTGCAAGGGATAGGACTAGTCACAAACTCAAGTTACACCAGTCTGCTTTCCTTGTAAAAGTACTGAAGAAGTTTGATGCAATACAAAGCAGGCCTTTAACTCTTCCTATAGGGATGAACATCAAGCTGACTGAGGCTCAAAGACCAGTAACTGAAGCCGAACACCTTCATATGGAAAAGATCCCTTATTCCAGCTTAGTTGGCAGCCTAATGTATCTTATGGTGTGCTCAAGACCTGATATTGCTTTTTCAGTAAGCTTAACTAGCAGGTTCATGGCTCTTCCTGGTAAACCACACTGGAATGCTCTATGTGGGATCTTGAGATATCTAACAGGTACATCTAATCTTGGTCTTGAGTTCAGAAAGATAAATGATGATCAGAATAGACCACTTGAAGGGTTTGTAGATTCAGACTTTGCAGCAAGTCAAGATACAAGAAAATCACAAACATGATATGTCTTTACCTTGTTTGGTACAGCTGTGGTATGGAAATCTAAGCTGCAATCAGTTGTGGCTCTCTCAACAACTAAAGAAGAATTCATGGCAATAACAGAGGCCATCAAGGAAGGGCTTTGGCTCAAAGGTATCTTAAGTGAGCTGGGAATTGTACAGAAAGAAGTGTGCATACATTGTGATAGTCAAAGTGCTTTTCATTTAACTAAGCATCAAGTCTTCCATGAGAGATCGAAACATATAGACGTGAAGTACCATTTTGTCAGGGATATAGTAGATGAAGAACAGGTGAAAATGGTGAAGATTCATACTGATGTCAATCCTGCAGATGCATTAACAAAGGCCATTCCATCTGTTAAGTTTGATTTTTGCAGAAGAGAGATGGGTCTGTGCTGATCAATTGAGATCAGTTCTTTGAGTACTGTAGTGGAACTTGGATTGAGGGGAATGCTCAAGTGTAGATTGGATGATGTTTCAGATGGTATACAAGAGAAGTCAGGAGGGAGATTTGTTGGTGTTTGACTTCTCATGTTCAGAGTTGGTTGGAAATTCAGCCAAGTGTTGTGCACGATTGTTAAGAAGTGATAAAGTCGTGCTTTTCTACTACGTTTTTATTAGTAAATAGTAAGACATCCAGAGTGAGACACGTGTAAGGCTCGGATTAGCTGACTGGATAGAGCCGTTGGGGTTGGTTATTAAAATTGTGAGAGTCACTGTTTATCATCTTCTTCGCACGTCCGGAAAAATTTGCAGAGAGTTATAGAGAGGGATTTTTCCTTCTTGATTTTTGTATTACTTCTGAAATCACCATCTAATAAAAGTCTTGGGTGTCACCCTCCATGGATGTAGATCAATTTATCGAACCACGTTAAATTTGGTGTTCCTGTTTTCTGGGAATTTGCATATGTTTTGTTTTTCTGTGATTCAAGCTCGTCTGTAACATAACAAAATGAAAATTCTAAGGTTATTCATCATAAACACTAAAGTGGATGGAGGTCATGAGGACCCACCGACTTACTTTTCAATGCATAGTTCATGTTCAAGTTTTCATAAACACACAGATATACCCGTAGGACAGATGTTTTGCAGCCATTTCCAGAATATACAATAATCGAGCATAACTTTATTCAGATATAATATGACATGTGTAATAGCAATTCAGAGAAAAAACAGAAATCTAGGTTGCTTGTACCCCCACATAAGTAACTGCTGCAAGAGTTTTTGACTTCTGTAAAAAATTAAAAATGAGTTCTTATAGCAGGATCTAGTGGAAAATGTTGCATAGTGCCAGGAATGTATATTAAGAACTTGATACCGATACACAGTTACACACTCATGATGTTGATTTGATTTTGAAACAATCACAACTGACAATACCATAGAGAAATAAAGATTGACAGAGATGAGATTGATGTGTGAAAAGTGAGTGAAGGGGTGTGGTGTATTTATAGGAGAATCATAGGGTGGAACCAGTGGTTGGGGGTTACATGGAAGTTTCTTATGGCTCTTTTTTAAAAACTAGCCATTGTAGATTACGATTTAGAACTGGAAATGCCAGTTCACCAACTACTATTTTTTGAATCCTTTTACCACCGGTTAGAAGCCGAATTTCAATTTTTTTTAATGTGGCGGTTCAATGATTCGGAATAGCCAGTTCAGATTCCCATTATTTTCTTGAACTCCGCCAAAAATGGTTACAGTTTCGGTTCAAAACCTTTTGTGCAGTTACCGTTTCGAACCATGAACTGACTGACGGGTTTAAGGCCGGTTCTGGCGGTTCAGGTTCGATTTGGCCACCTCTAATTCACACAAAACAAATGATCATGTCTACCCACTTGTTCAATTACCCTTAATCACTTACTATATCATCTAGATTGACACTTTGTTTTCCCTTGAGTCGAAAAGGAAGACTATTGCATATGCTTTCTCTCTTCTTTTAACTGGCTCGAATAAAGTCAGAGCTGATTAAAGCTTCTCTTCTATCAGCTTGCTTCATCAGTTGCTCATATAACTCACTTTGAGTCCAAAATTGACACCCTTAAAAAATTTATGAGATTTTGGAATGAAAATATTGCTCCTCACGTGCTCCAAGAAATGATTGAAGATGTATTCCGCCCAATTTCCTTTGACCTTGTCTATCAACAACATTATTAGTTGATAGGACTTGAGATTTAGTTCCAACTTTGAACCAACGTGACAGATTAACTTTTTGCAGACGATATACAAATACAGCTGATAGTATTCATTCAACGATCATTTAGGAGTTATCGATTTGAATGCATTATCCCATTCTGGATCATTACATTTCTTCTAGTATTTCTCTTCTATATTTTTTCACCCGATCTGTGATTTGCAATACCGATCCCATGAGAACGAAGACCGAATATCTCAACCTGAAACTTTGTTGATACTGTGATTGAGGTTTGATGACTACATATTTTCACTCATTTTAGAAATTATTTCTTTGTTTTTTACTATATGTTTTAGTTTATTTTCTTTATTTTTATTGCATTAGTCTATTTAGAATGGTATTATACTTGTGGTGTATGGTTTTTTTTTATGTTTTCACATGAATACAAGTGAATAGTGCATGCAAAGTCCGAAATCCCAAGGAAAAGCACTCATGTTCGACCGAAGTGTCACACATCAACAGGCATAGCCATTTTAACCTTCCTGAGATGTGTCGACGACGCACATGTGTAGGCCAATGTGGAGTGTGTCGGGTAACGCGCATGTGTCGACCGATGCGCACAAAATTTTCACATATTATAGAAGATTTACATGTGCTTGCACGAGAATGAGATAAGATATACTAGAATTGAAGATACAAGGCTTCCATCATATATTTTTAGACAGAGTAATAGGTTTACAAATATTTGGATTGAGATATATGTCAAATCTAATCATATCCCTTGTATAACTTCACCCTATTACAACTCACATAAACCCTATCAATACTCCTCTAGTTTAGATCATTCAATATCCCTTCTACACCTCAATTTATGTAGTTTTATCATAGTTTATAAAGTTTTTTAGCATTTATTTTTTGTACTTTGGAGAGATCCAATGACAGAATTGACAACTCCGGCTAGGTTTCTCATCCCTTATTATTATTATGTAGTTACCTTTTATTTAATTAAGTCTAGCTAAATCCTTAATAGATTCTGGGGTTTGTAACAACTGTTTTGAATGCATGCTTAGAATTAGTTTTTTATTTTCTTGTTGATCGTTTGTGATTCTCGATTTTATTTTTAATTCTAAATTGATTGAAGGACCGAGAGACAAAGGTTGATTTAGATGTCTATCTATTGATTGAAGGACAACTTTATGAAATTGATAGTGCAAGAAAAATGCATGATGAAATCTGTATTGTCCGACCAAGAAGTAATTGATTGTAAGGATTTAGATCTAATGTTCTAATACAATTTATTCATTGATGTTCTTGAGACCGATAGGAGATAGACATTGATTAGTAGATTAATTTATATTTTCTTGACAAATGTAATATAATATTATTGCAAATATCTCACCTGTTGCAAGAGAATTGATTAGTTATTTGCATATTATCCAGGATAGAAGTTGTTATAAGATCTATGTTTTTTATATTTGATTAAATCTTATTTTAATTATCTACCTAGTTTTATAATCAATTACATTTACCATCTTTTCAAACAATTTATCCGATAATTGTGTTTCAATATATGGGTTTATTTCATAACTTCTTTTCTCGTGGGATTGCTCTAATTTTATATTTTTCGCTATATTATTAGCTTCGCTAAATCACTGCGAAATAATTTAGTGATCAAATTTTGGCACTATTGTGAGGAATGATAGATTTAGACTTGTCACTGATTCTATTTGATGGTTATTGATTTGAGTATTGTTTTTTATTTTCGAACTTTAATTGTCACTGTTTCAGCCGACTTGATTAATGATGAGCGATGTGGATCTTTGTGCTACATTGACCAAAGTATATTATGACAATTGGCGTGATTACTTTATTCTCTTTGGTCAATGTGCATTGCTTGGGTCGAAACAGAGACTTCACTTTTTAATTTTTGAATTTTGATACTTGAAAACTGAAATTTCCCTTGTCTTTTGTAGGTAGTGCATGAACAAAAGAGCCAAAGGTGGACCATAGAAGTCTTCAACTTTGAGATTGAATCCACCTGTAGAAGAGCGTGGGAAAGAGTACAAGCAACCGAGATGGAAGCACCATAGGTTAATCTAACACTGAAAGAGACAACAGATCTTGTGCAACACGTACTAGAATTATAAGCAATGATCAGACAAGTGGAAGCTGCACAAGCTGCAAAAATTTCTCAACAATCACAAGCACAATAACTACAAGTTCACAACTAAAGAAGGCTAGAGGAGGTTCAAGCACCCAGAACAATACAACAGAGGTTCCAACCCTAACATAATGAAGGTGGATTCTGAAATAGAATCAATGTCGATAATTTTGAGCTAAAGACCAGACTGGTAAAGATGGTGTAGAATAACCAGTTTGGGGGAAGAGCTACGGATGACCCATATGTTGGGGATTTAGGTTAGAGATTTTCTTACCTTTTTATGTTTTGATGTGTCAAACATGTATGGAAACCACCTTAGGAAGTGTCTCTAGATTAGCTTAGTCAAATATAAACTTGTAATGTCCACCTATGATGTTTATTAAGTTGTAAGGAAGCTGATCAAGAAAAAATAGACTTGTGATCGAAGCCACCAGTTTGATCATCGTGAAGATAAGAAGAAACTAAGACTCAGACATGAACTTGCAGACTGACAACCACTTCAACTTGTAGCTTACCACTCAGATAAATTGGTAGATATCACCAGCTTGGATCATCACCGGTTTATTAAGTCTAATTTTATCGCACGAGTAGAGACAAAGAAGACAAGCCACAGGAATTGCAAACACTCAAACTAAAGGAATATGAGATTCCATAAAGTCCAAGATTCAAACATCAAGTTTAAGATTCCTCAGACTGGCGAGCTGTTGTGACACACTACAGGATGTCGACACCCTGTGTCAGAAAAAGATGGAGCAGGTGTGGCAGGGCTGGAAAAAACACCCATCTCCATCAGATTAGAGACCCAACGGATAGTTCAAAATCTAGATTGTCTCTAAACGACTCTTTTGTCAAACCCTTCCTTGTTTCATCTATAAATTTATTGAAGCGATCTCAAAGAAAGGGTTACGAACACACCCCAAGATACGAAGTTAAGCATAACAACTAAGGTTCAACGCTCACCAGTCATAACCGTATTTTTCAAACAGAGACTCAAAGAGTTTACTTATCGTGCTCCAATCTCTGGACATGATATTCACATCTTATCAGCTTGAGTTCTTTTTATTGGTGCTCTTTCTCTCCGAGAAAGACAACAGTAGTTGCAATTATCTTTAAACAATAACTATCACGGGTGTGTTTCCACAAGTTCAAAAATTTCCAGGAAGAACTTAAAAGCTCCAAACTTCCGGAGAAGAAGGCTGCGTGGTTTGCCCGCATTCCCTATCTAAATGCTTAAGGAGGACGAGACCCTGGGTGAGTGAGCAAGTGAACTGGTGCACGTGGGCATTCACCAGCTTGCGATAGATCGTGAGGTCAGATTGTAATCCTGAAGCTAGTGTATTCCGGGATACTGTCTAAAGAGAGGACGTAGGACAATTGTCCGAACCTCTATAAATTTGTGCTCTTTATTGCTTTATTTAATTATGCAAGAATTTAAAACCCAACACTATCTCTTGTTGGAGTATATCCAAACTTGACTCTAATCAAACTTGCAAATGAATAAGATTTTCAAAGAACCAAATTGTTTGAGAACCACCAGTTTGAATTTGCAAGAACTCGCTTTTAATCTTCTGCTGCATATATCTGACTAACTCTAATTTCAGGACCAACACTATATGTGCACTTGACTCAATTCATTGACATCCACAACATCGTGGAGCATAATGGAGTGAGTCAAAATGCCATAAGAATGAGACTTTAATCATTCTCATTGAAGTATAAAGCCTGAGCCTAGTTCTCTGGATTGGGCCACACAAATATAGATACATTGGAGGAATTAAGATCTCAATTAAATTTTAATTTCTTTCTTCTCGGTGTGACCACGAAAAGGATGGATGAAATCACCCACTTCGCGTAGAAAGCTGACGAGACGTTGCATAATGCATGTGAAAGATACAAAGAACTGCTCAGAGCATGTCTCGGTCATGACATTGATATTGAGGAGCAGATATACCACTTCTATGAGGGACTAACACCAGGGATGAAGGAACATGTGGATGCCTTATCTGGAGGGTTCATCACCATGAAGACTGCGGAAGAGGCCATGACATCCTCGCAAAGATGGCTATCGATAGCTATCAACAACATACATAGAGACAAATTTCAGTCAAATCTGTAGAGGTAAATGGGGGACTCGATATATTCAAAGATATAAGAAAGCTCCAACAAGATTTCACAAGATTCGAGGCTGGCCAAACCATTTCTTCTATCAAGCTAGTCCACAGAAGACATTAGTCCCTGTGGAAATGGACTATGCGTACCGAGGGAGCTATTCAAATTGGGAGTATGCATTGGTTTCTTGTGAGGTAAATTATGAACAAAGTGTTTACTAAAATAACTACTGTGGAGGAAATCAAGGAAACTAATATTACAATCCCAATACACAAGAAACAATCCAGGATTTTCATATGCCAATCTGAATGGTGCTGAGCTACCTCTACTTGGTTTTTGCAGTGCATAATGGTATGATCATGGAGCAGAAGAAGTTGAACATCAAGGATATCTCAGAAAAATTCAAACAAAGTTCGGATACAAGATTCGGGAAATTTTAGTAAGAGGTGAAGAATATAAGTGGCTAGACTCAAGACCAAGTACATGTAGATGTTCGATAAGCAGCTTTGAAAGATTTCCACCACATTTATTATGTAACATAAGCTTGGACAACTACCAAACAACACTTAGGTGAGTCTGAAAAAAACAGCAGGTCCATGCCATTACTCTAAGGTTCTGAATGAATTATGATGGTCCGGAGATGATAGCTCTATTGATAAACCAACTATTGGTTTACACATGCAACAAACTGGCACATCAAGCGATGCCACCCCATAGCAGTTAAAACAAAGAGCTCATTAGGTGAAGATTCTTTTTCCAAAGCCAATCATCTCCCTCCTATGCCCTATCCTAAGAGGTTTATGATAAAAAAAATGAGAACAATAAGTACACGGGTTTGTGGACACAGTGAAGAAGGTTATTATTAATCTTCCACTCAAAGAGGCCTTGAGCAAGAAACTAGACTACATGATGTTCTTTCGTAAGCTGATGAGCGAGAAGAAATAAAATGAAAATATTCCCATACATGAAGAATATAACTTGCTCTTCCAAAAGAATATGCCAATAAAGAGAGGTGTCTCTATACCAATCATGATTGGAGGGCTTGAATTCAAAAAAGGTGTTATATGATACTAGAGCCAATGTGAATTTGATTCCATACTCAATTTCCAGAAGCTCCAATATTGGTGAGATGAGGCCCACCACCATCACTCTACAGATGGTTGATTGGACAATGACGCACCACAAAGGTATTATTGAAAATATTTTTATTCGAGTTGAACACTTGATTTTCCTACAGATTTTGTGACCATGATATGAAGGAAGATGAGAACACGCCAATGATCCTTGGGAGTGGATTTCTTAACACATGTGAAGCCCTCATTGATGTGAGGGATATAGAGATTATACTCCGAGCTAATCAAGAGAATATCACCTCCTGCATAATACACCTCTAGCTTGACTCATCCAATAAAAATAAGGGAAATTAACTAATACATAGAGAAAATAACTAAGAAATAAATCCTAAAGTTAGTGAAAATATGAACTCATCACTAATAAGCTCTCTCTTCAAACAAACATTTGTGGTTCTTTGCAAACTAAACTATTACATCTCTTCAACCTATATAAAATTTACATTATATAAAATCAATTTTAGCTAATAAACTCTAATTAACTGACTAATGATTTTCGAAAATCATCAAAACATACATAATTCCTAATAATATATGTGTTATGATTGCATAAAATTTATATATTGAAATTATTATTGCAAAACAATTTGTGAATTTTATTTACTAATAAAAACATTTGAAAAGTATCTTATAATTGCAGAAGTGTTGAATATGTGTGTTAAAAATTTCAAATTATAAGATTAAATACTTTTTTCTCTCTTTTAATATTCCAAATAATAAGTTTTTTAAGAAATATTTATCCTCTTTTACAAAGAAAGTCAAAATACATATCAATCTTTATATATTAGTCAGTTTAAAGAAATAAAAATATATTATCTTTTAATTTCATTAATACTTTAACTTCATAAATAAATGTCTTTTATGTATTTCATTATTTTTTAAAAACTATATCAACTAAATAAAACTTTATAAATTAAAACATAAATAAAAAATATAATTCTTAATATTAGGAGTAAATATTGGTAATATAACTAAAATAAAAAAAATATTAATGAAATCCTAATTGGACTAATCAAGTCATCCAGTCAGGTTTCAAACTCAATCTAATTTGGCCTTGGATTATTTGTGCAAAAATATTTTAATCCTAATCTATTTTTTAACTCGATTTATTAAGGCCAACTTGCCAACTTATGAGACTCAGTGTTAAATTGCCATCTCTAGTCTTATGCAGATATTTTAGAGAAATTAGGCCATTTTCCTCACATGTCCATGTGAAAAACATTAAAGATTCCCAATCACCCACCCCAATTAAACAACTCAAATGGTTACACATGCAAAATGTGGTGATTACTCATTTGGACCACTCTACTCTAAGCATGCACAATTAAATATACCTTGTCACATGTAGCCTCTACATCATACCACATTGGGCCATCGACCCATTACAATTCAAGATATATTTATTATTAATATAAATTGTGGCTTTTGTTTTTTTTTTTTTATATAGGAATTAATTGTGAAACAAAAGGTTGTTTTTGCCAACCAATGGTGGCTGACTTGATTGTTATCGATAGAGAATTCTGTATATTAAATAATTTGTTTTGGTTATACACTAGAAGAGGTTCGGATATGAGGTAGAAATTTTTTAAAAACTTGCTACAATATTAATGCAAAATAGATCAAAAACACATAAAAAATACACGTGCAAACTGTTAGTATCAATTTTTTTCTTACTACAGTTATCAAATACAAGGTCTTTATACATACAATGCTATCCTAGAGAAGGAAGGAAATAACTAGAAAAATATATAATAATATCTCAAGATTTATTTTCTAAACTATCATTCTTGGCATGTGTATCTTCAATATCTTCAAAATCTGTCTTTGTTATGCAGTCATTAACCTTATGAAATCTCAACATCCCCCCTCAAGATGAACTTCCCACAAGTTCAGCTTGCCCAACAAAGGAAGAAAAACCAACGCTGCTGACATGTGCGTAAAATGACCTATTTTTCGATGTGTGAGCGTGCATGTTTGTGTCCATTTTACTCCCATATCATATATTTTTGTTGTTCTTTTGTTGTGTTTTTGTGTTTTGAATGTTGTAGGTTGAGTTTTGAGCATAAAACAGCACTTTTTGGTGAGTTTTGGAGGCAAATCGTCCAAGCTAGGGATCAAAGGAAGTTAGGCTCGACCGGCCAGAGAAAACTGGGTTTCAGATATCAGGCTGGGTCGAGCTGAGCCAGGCTCGGCCAAGCCAAGTGGACAAAGGGCAGGCTCGGTCGAGCAACTTTGTCTCGGCCGAGCCAGTGCCGGTTTCGGAGGTTTTCAGCTCCGAGCTTGCCCGGGAGATCCGAGGCCCTGTTTGCTCATTATAAAAGGGAGAAAAACGGTTATTCTGATAACTTTTTGGAACTTTTCATAACTTTGAATAACCACCTCCTAAATTTCCTCTACGATTCCCATTTCCATCCCTTCCAAAACCTTACCCAAGGTATCAAGGAGCTAATTCTTCAATCCTTGGAGAAGAATTGAAGATCCAAGGGGGTAGATCAAGACCTAGCAAATCCAAATGGGGAAGATTTCACTTTCTACTTATCAATTGTAATGGATGTATTTGATTTCAACTTTGTATTGTTACAATTGAGAGTTATGTTGCTCTAATCAATTTGGATGTTGATTTGAACAAGGATGCATGAAGATCTGGTTTGATAATTGTTTGTTTACTTCCCTTTGAGAGCTTAAATTGCACTTGAGCTTGTTCCTTATCTCTTAGGTGTAGGTAATAGCCAGCTTTTGAGGTAGTTGATGTGAACGCTGCAGCCAACACGCGGGCGGAATCGTCGTGAAAAGTGTATATTCTTACGATTTTAGTTCCAATCCCTGTGCGGGGCTAGGTTGTAGGGCGATAATTGACGGTCGATTGGGAGTGATCTAGGGATTAATAACGTAGTTGTTTGCAATTCCTAGTGTCATATGCCGTTAGCTCACCTTAGCAAGGGGCGAGCGAATGTAGGGTCGATTGCTCAATCTCCTAGGGATTAAAATGTGTTTACATCAATGATTAGCCTAATTGGATTACATCTACGTTTATTTCAACATCCTATCTACCTCATTTCAGTATTTGCTTGTCTTGGTTTACCAAAGTGTGGAGAGGATTGATTGAATGTTGATTGTTGGTTTAATTCATTGTTTGTTAAATATTGTTAGCATAGGTTTAAATTGATTGCCTAGTTGATAAAAATTACTCAACGATTCTATTTTGCCTAGCTATAAGACTTTGCTATAGTATCTTGGTAATCTAGCGGGCGAAGGGAAGAAGGACCTGGATTGATAATTAAACCTTGAGTGTGCAGTGAGAATTTGTATGAGTTTTTATTGCGCATCAAGTTTTTGGCGCCGTTGCCGGGGAATTCATTTAGTAGGTTGCTAGATATTGGGGGAAAAGTGAAGCTTGTAGGCTAGGTGTTTGTGTTTTTGTTTATGTGAATAAATTTGTTGTTTAAAGTTGTTTTTGTTGTTACTTCGAGGTTGTTGGATTTTTGTAGGTGTCAAATGGAGAATCATCAAGGAACTCACTCAGAGAGGCTTAACAATCTCCAAAGGGAATTGGATGAGATGAGAGCAAAGATGTTGGAGAGACAACGACCGAGGAAGCCAATCCGGTTGGTATTTGAAGAGAGCTACCCATGGATGGAAGAGAGGAGACGTGATCGAAAGGTGAAGCCGAATTGGGGATATGAAGAAAAGGAGTGTAGTAATGAAATATATAGAGATAAATGGGGGAATTGTGACCTCCGGAACAACATGAACTATCCATCATCTAATGGCTACTCTCTATGTAGACGTTATGGGAATCATACTTGGAATCCATCCATAACAAGAGTTCAATGTGATGAATGGGGTAGCCGTGATCATGAATGAGTTAGAGAAGCAAGATCATCTCGGGAAGCTTTCGAGAGGAAACTGGATAAGCTCGAGGGGAGGCTTTTGGAGTTAAGAATGCAACTATCCGATATCTTGAAGAAGGTGAGTGAGGAACCTCAAGTGGAAGAATATCTAATTGACAAGGAAATAGGTCTTCAAGGAAGTTGTGAGGAGATTGATGAAATTTTGGATAATGAATGTGAGGATGCGGTAATGGTACTTAAGGAAATAAGATTTCAAGATATGAGAGTAAAGGAGATACAAGAAGAAGAATCAAAGAAACTAGATAAAGAGTTACCTCAAGAAGAAAAAGAGGATGATGGCACCGAGGAGGAGAAGATACACATTGAAAGTGAGAAGAATGGTGATCTTGAGATACCTTCACTTGAGGTGATGAAAGAAGTTCCGGCCTTGGTACGAAATGATGAAGGAGAGAAATATGATGAGGAAATTATGTTGGAAAGTACATGTGGCAATATAGCACCTACATTTCCTTCACGATTGATAGACAAGGGGGAAAATGAGGTGATCCTAGGAGACAAAGTGTATGAATCAGATGATTTGATCAAAAAAGGAGGTGACGAGAAGTTGTTGATTAATCCAAATGAGGGACAAGTCGAGACGTATACAATTTGGATTCCTTTGGATGATGCCTTGGAGATCAAATCAAAGAAGGAATCACCACCTTGGACATTTGAGATTTTTAAGATAATCAATCTTCCTTGGAAGGATGAGAGGGGTGAAAGAAACATTGCCATTGACAAATTACTTCCAAGTAAATGCCGATTAAGGGAGAAAGGTGTATTAAAAATCCACAAGATTTTTGATAATGGATGAGAATGGTGAGGTCGTCTAGCTACTGACGTTAAGGAAGCGCTTGTTGGGAGGCAACCCAACCAATTTTCTTTCTTTTGATTAATTGCTTTTAGTTGCTTTGATTTTGAATAAATGTCTAGTTTGTTTGGTTTTGTGTTTGTAGGAGAAACTACAAGATCAAGAGGAGTGACGATGCACCGTCCACCGTTTTGCAAACTTAGTCTAACTTGACTAAGTTTGGGGGGATGTGCCGGTAGCCGGTGCCTTGGTTTATTCTTCCCCACCTCCTATCCTTTATCTTGCATTTAGTTTAGTTGTTGGATATTGTCCCTTTATTGGATTTGATTCAATCGGGTTGTACCTATATTGATATTCTACCTTGGATGAATGTTTTGGATTATGCTCATCTTGATGATATGTATGGATATTTTCATGGGTTTGAGTTTGTTGAACATTGGTTTTGATGGTATGTTTGGTGGAGCTAGTGGAAAAATGATTTATGTGTAAAGATTTTGGATAGTGGAATGATGGTGGAAAGAGGTTTTGGAAGTGAATATGATTGAGGATTGTTTGATTGTGATTGTGGATGGAATTATTAATGAGTTGGCATGATTGAATATTTTCTATTATGCATGGTTTGTGGTTTGGATTATTGGTATGGTTTGTATGGTTGAGCTAGTGGATATCGTCTTATCATTGTTGATATTTGGTTTGTGGACAGTTTGGTGGATATGAGAGCTCTATTGGTTTGTTTTATGCTCAAGCGTTTGGTGGTGTTTGTGTTGATTTAGTAGGTACAAATAAGGTCTTGGAGAAGCGGTTCGATCGTGGCTACCGATGGGTAACGCATTCTATCGTTTCTCTTGCAAATTAGTTGCATTGCATTTAGATTGTTGTAAGATTGTTGTATGCATGTAGATTGTTTTTAGGTTGTTGTGTGCTTGTGTGTGTGTGATGAACCCGAACTAGACTTGAGGTTTGAATCATGATTTACTTGGTAAAGTTGGATGTTTATCTCAACCAATGATAGGGCGGAATCTAGTTGTCGAAGCATGTTTTAAGTTTAACTTTTGAATTGCCGAGTTTTGTGTTTAGTTAATGCATAGGACTTGACAAAAAGGTGTGAGGTTTGAGCCATGATATTGTCAGATCTATATTGTTTGTGAGTGGCAAGATTGAGAGTACGAGATCTAGAACTTGCATCCGTTCACTATCTATTGGCATGAGTGTGTAACTAGAAAATGATCTTAGGCCATCGATTCTTAGTCCTACCTTTCACACCGGGAGTATAAGGTGGTTGTTATCATTAATTTTGCCTTTCGTATCTTTGACCCCCGTGATTGAGCTTTAATTGGTGAATCTTCTTTGATATGTTTAGGACCATAATTGGGGGGAAAGAGTGTATGAGGGTGAATACGGTGATGAGAGTTGGGTGGGTTGGGAATTGATTGGATATGAAATAAAGGATTGGTTTGAACCCAACAAAATGTGGCACCAACGAAATTTTTGGTGCAAGTGTTTGAAAAAGACAAAAAAAAGCACCGACAAAATGAATGAATGATGGTGCAATTGAAAAATTATGAAAAATAAAATGAAAAGAAAAGAAAAAAAAGTGTTGTGAAAGGAATAAGCCTCGGGTTTTGAAGTGGTTCAAAGAGAACAAGTTTGGAGGGTTTTGGGAAATTGAGAAGTTTAGTCACTTTGGCCCAAAACCACCCACCTTTTAGTTAGTCACGTTACAACCCATGAAAAGACCTTTTTATTCTAGAAACTAACTTATTGTAATATAGTGGTGAGAATGGATGCAAGCCTATGGAAATCAAGCTCGATATCTTGTGATTGAGTGAATCTCATCGTCCCTAAACACGTGAGGGAGTGCTTTTTTTCTTGTATCCATTTTTGATGAGAGGTTCATGTCCTTAGCATTAACCTTGTCACAGAATTAGGTGATAATCTCGTTTTACTTGAACATGCTAAGATAATCTTGATGAGCTATGAGGTATTGCACGAGGTAGATTAACGACTTTACTTTGTTTTGATTGAGGACAATCAAAGGTTCAAGTTTGGGGGATTATGATATGTGCGTAAAATGACCTATTTTTCGATGTGTGAGCGTGCATGTTTGTGTCCATTTTACTCCCATATCATATGTTTTTGTTGTTCTTTTGTTGTGTTTTCGTATTTTTGTGTTTTGAATGTTGTAGGTTGAGTTTTGAGCATAAAAGAGCACTTTTTGGTGAGTTTTGGAGGCAAATCATCCGAGCTAGGGATCAAAGGAAGTTAGGCTTGACCGGGCAGAGAAAACTGGGTTTCAGATAGTAGGCTCGGCCGAGCCAAGTGGGCGGAGGGCAGGCTCGGTCGAGTAGCTTTGGCTCGGCTGAGCCAGTGCGGGATTTGGAGGTTTTCAGCTCTGAGCTTGCCCGGGCGAGCCAACTTTAGCCCGAGCGATCCGAGGCCCTGTTTGCTCATTATAAAAGGGGGAAAACGGTTATTCTGATAACTTTTTGGAACTTTTCATAACATTTTATAACCACCTCCTAAATTCTCTCCACGATTCCCATTTCCATCCCTTCCAAAACCTTACCCAAGGTATCAAGGAGCTAATTCATCAATCCTTGGAGAAGAATTGAAGATCCATGGGGGTAAATCAAGACCTAGCAAATCCAATTGGGGAAGATTTCACTTTCTACTTATCAATTGTAATGGATGTATTTGATTTCAACTTTGTATTGTTACAATTGAGAGGTATGTTGCTCTTATTCAATTTGGATGTTGATTTGAACAAGGATGCATGAAGATTAGGTTTGATAATTGTTTGTTTACTTCCCTTTGAGAGCTTGAATTGCACTTGAGCTTGTTCCTTATCTCGTAGGTGTAGGTAATAGCCAGCTTTTGAGGTAGTTGATGTGAACGCTGCAGCCAACACGCGGGCGGAATCGTCGTGAAAAGTGTATATTCTTATGATTTTAGTTCCAATCCCTGTGCGGGGCTAGGTCGTAGGGCGATAATTGACGGTCGATTGGGAGTGATCTAGGGGTTAATAACGTAGTTGTTTGCAATTCCTAGTGCCATCTACCGTTAGCTCACCGTAGCATGGGGCTAGCGAATGTAGGGTCGATTGCTCAATCTCTTGGGGATTAAAATGTGTTTACATCAATGATTAACCTAATTGGATTACATCTACATTTATTTCAACATCCTATCTACCTCATTTGAGTATTTGCTTGTCTTGGTTTACCAAAGTGTGGAGAGGATTGATTGAATGTTGATTGTTGGTTTAATTCATTGTTTGTTAAATATTGTTAGCATAGGTTTAACTTGATTGCCTAGTTGATAAAATTTACTCAACGATTTTATTTTGCCTAGCTATAAGACTTTGCTATAGTATCTCGGTAATCTAGCGGGCGAAGGGAAGAAGGACCTAGATTGATAATTAAACCTTGAGTGTGCAGTGAGAATTTGTATGAGTTTTTATTGCGCATCAGCTGCCAGGGACTTAGTAAAAAGATCGGCAATTTGAGACTTGGAAGCAACAAATCGCGGGTGAATAAAACCTTGTTTAAAAGCTTCCAGAACAACGTGACACTCGATCTCTATATGCTTGGTTTGTTCACTGAATACAGGATTTTCAGTGATATAGATAGCTACCTTGTTATCACACCAAAGCGGAATGGGCAAAGACAACTCACAATGAAGATCATGTAACATGTAACTTACCCACTGCAACTTGCGAACAGTTGCAGCCATAGCTCGATATTCATCTTCCGCTGTAGAACATGACACGGTGCTTTGCTTCTTAGCCTTCCAAGCGATCAGGCTGTCACTGAGATAAACACAGTAACCGGTAATCAAACGGCGAGTAACCTTACATGAGCCCTAATAAGAATCGCTGTAGGCAGTGAGCTGGATATTATTAGCAGCAGGACAAAATAAACCTCAAGATGAAGAATGAGCAAGATAGCGCAGCACATGGAGGGTTGCTTGCCAATGAGAAGTGCGTGGTGATTGCACAAATGGACTGAGTTGTTGTACTGCATACGAAATGTCAGGTCTAGTTTAATTTATGTAAAGAAGACGACCAACTAATCGACAGTATTGTTCTGGATTTTCAAGCAAAGAGGAGGGATCCAGATCCTCAACAACAAACTTTAGGCCACCCGGCATGGGTGTGGATGCGGGTGAGCAATCAAGCATGCCTACATCATGCAAGATATTTGTGGTGTACTTGGCTTGACTAAGATATATCCCTTGTGCTGATCGAGTGATGTGCATACCAAGAAAATAAGCAGCTGGCCCAAGATCTTTAATAGTAAATGCATCATCCAAAAAATGCTTAACTCTCTCAATCATCTCCAAATGTGACCCGGTAATTAAGACGTCATCTACATAGACAAGAAGGTATAAGAATATGTCATCCTTTTGATACTTGAACAAATAGTGATCATAAGCCGACTGAGCAAAACCAAAATCACGTAACTTGGTGGTGAGTTCTCCATTCCATTGACGGGAGGCTTGCTTCAAGCCGTAGATAGATTTCTTCAACTTACAATCTTCTCCAACCTTGACTTATAGATATCCTCAGCTAAAGATCCATGGAGGAATGCATTATTTACATCCAATTGGTGAAGACACCATCCCTTTGCAGCTGCAAAAGCAATCAAAAGTCACACACTCACTATTTTGGCAACAGGGGAGAAAAGTAGACAAAAGAGCTTGATTATAAGAATGCGGTTCATGTAAAGTAGACAAAAGAGCTACCAAATTATAATGTGTTGGTGCTTGCGCTCAACTACAACATTCTGCTGGGGAGTATAAGGGCATGTTCGGTGGTGTATGATTCCCAGTTTGTTAAAGAGTTGCTGACAAGCTTGATTAACAAATTCACTGCCATTATCTGTTCTTATTATTTTGACAACTTTAGAGAACTGGGTGTGGACATAGTTAATAAAAGTGGTTATGGCAGAGCTGACTTGTGTTTTAAGTTTGAGGAGCAAAGTCCAGGTACAGCGGCTATAATCATCAACAATAGTAAGGAAATGTCTACACCCCGTAAAAGATTCAACATGATATGGCCCCCATAAATCAAGATATAGCAGCTCAAAACTGGATTGACTTTTGATAGAACTTAAAGTAAACTCCCCACGTTTTTGCTTTGAAATATTGCATACATCACAGAGAAAGTCTTTACATGGGCTGGAAAGAGAAATATATTAAGTTAATCAAGAAAGAACACCATTGGAGGGATGTCCTAAGCGAGAGTGCCATAAGGCTACTATTTGTGTTGCTGCAGCAGGGTAACTACAGAACTATGCGCAAGTATACGCAATCGACAAGTAATATAGTCTAGGAGACCAGATATCGAACCCTAGAGAATGTTTAATCAAGCCGTGCACACAATATTGCTTGCAAAATAGGTTTGTGTGATGATTTTCTAAACTAAAATTGCATAAATGCGTAAATGATAAAACCAATTAAAGCTAAAACGATTTATAATTGTTCTTCCTAAATTATAATCTTAAATACTTCAGAAATTTGGTTTAAATCAAAACAAGAAAATACATTTGGGTTGGTAACTTTTGGTTATCTACTTTCCTATATGCTGCAGCGTGGTTCAGACATCAATTATGGGTCTTGTAACCTCACTCTACACTGCCTAGCATGCTCTCACACTACTAGATCTTCATTTTCTTATTAATCTTCATATGTCTATGACAGAATTAATCTTCAAATGAAATTATCAAAATAGGGGTTCTTACAAGTCTCAAGTTCTTTGTATGTCTACACAAGAATTCAAGATTGATTATGACTTCCTAAGCCTAGATCTCCTTTCGGTCTCCCTGGGTGAAATATTCCTTGCCACCGTCATGTTTAAGGAATCAAACAAACCAAAATCATAATCAAACACCAGATTTGAAACAATAACAACTCTAACATATATTCAAGCAAATAAACCAGTTAACAACGCAAGCACTAGGAGTTCAGCTCATGTTCAAACTAAAAAGAAAATAAATAAAAATGGCTAAAATCCAACTATCATTCATCTATCAACTAGAAATATAAACTAAAGGTGCAAAAAAACCAGCAGCAAGGTGTCCAGCTGCTGCTCTTCTTCTTCCTCCATCTCTACGCTGCAGCCCTCAAATTTTCCTCTCACTAAAAACTTGCTTGTTGAGGAAGAATAATTGTTTATGTGTATTTTTCTCTCTCCTTGCTCTCAAAAAATATCTTCACTCCTTTACTTCCAATGAATCTCCATCCTACACATGGCTCTCCATCCTGCCCTTTGACTCTGATGGCTCCAACAGTTGACACCTATCAGACTTTTGAGACAGAATCTGAAAAGCATGTTGATTCTGTCTGCAGGTGGTCCCCCCTGGTGCAGTCTCTCAGCTTCCAGTAGTGCTACTCCTATGCTGCAGCATAACATTCAGCGGATGATGGTCCCGGTTTTTTAGAGTATAAAACGTTAGCAGCGGAAATAATGAAAGAGTAAACGCTTTCTTGCACTTGCTGGTTAACCAACTGACTGGGACCTGTCAGCTGGTGATTCAAAACTTAGAATATTTTAGGCCTTGTTTGCGCAGTTATCAGTTTTCAGAGTATACACCAGCACTTGGGTGCTGGGTTTAAAATAAGAATGTAATGCAGAAAACTGATAAAGACAAAGGATTTATAGTGGTTCGATCAACTGATCTACGTCCACTCTCCAGTCGTAGCACTGGAAATTTCACTAAGAGTAATCGGGTACAAGTGTCCTACGATCTATCTCTAGCTGGTGAATGCCTTGTCCACCAGTTCACTAGATCAACCGCTCCCGGCCTTGTTTCCTTCTTCAACTCTGATCAGCTGGTGGAGTGCGAGCACGTCACTTCAACCTCCACAGCTCACTGGGTGTTTAGTTCTCCCAAGAACATATCTTCTCAATACGGCAAACTGCCCGTGATAACTAAAGTGCTGGCTGGCACAAGAGCTGCTGTGAACTTCCTCGGAAGAGAAAGAGCACCAAAGAGATCAGTAACTTACAAGCTGGAAGCTTGAAGTCTCGTGTTTGATAAATCAACACACGGATAGCCTTAGGAAAGGCCTCGAAAGTGTTTTGCTTGCTTGCAATAAAGTTTCAGACTTTCGGTAGTTGAGCGAGGGAGAAGAGTATTGAATGTCAGGAAGCTAGCGTCTTAAATGTTGGTGGTTCCGACCTATTTATAGACGCGGGATCCCATTCAAATCTTCTAGCCGTTTGGACACATCCGGAAAAGGTCTCTATCCTCGCATGTCCTTCTGATGGCGGCAGGTATGTTTTTCCGGAAAGTGCCATACTTTTGTCCGCTTTATCTGACATTGATCTCTATATGTCAGAACGGCACTATTCGTCAGTACGAGGAATCGAGACTGGTGTCTTGTAACTGATGGACTTTAAGGTATCCTCCTTAAAGTCATACTATGTCAGTTAATTCCTCGACGAATCTTCTTTTTGTCTCTAAGACTCTGGGAGAGAGAATCTGAAATTCTGCTGGTAACATCCGACTGGTAGATCATTCTGGTGATCTTGTGCTGGCAGTCTCTGCTGGTGACTTGAGCTGGCACAATCTAAGTCTACCAATATGTCTGATGTTAACTCTTGGAATCTCCCATGACTGGTGGCTTCACCGCTGGTGTATAGTGTCAGTGAGAACACGTATTCTGCTGGTAGGATTTGTCAGCCGCCTGCTGGTGAAATCCTTCCCAACTGGTGAACAGTAACCAGTCATTAGCTCTTCTCATGCTGGTGAACAGTGTCAGCACGAGTCTTTGTCAGCCGCCACCTGATGAAACTTTTCCCAACTGGTGAACCGTCACCAGTCATTAGCTCTTCTCATGCTGGTGATCAGTGTCAGCACGAGTCTTTGTCAGCTGCGACTTACAACTCAAAATACCTAAACAGGACTTTACATTTGAGATCTAGAGCTATCTAGAGACAACTGATGCTGGTAGGACTTAGGATTTGATCCACCAAAACTAAGATCTATACAAGTAGCTACTGAGGGAGGGAAACTTAGACAAATTTCCCAACAATTTCCCCCTTTTTGGTGCGATCAAAGCCTAACCAGCGAGCACTCAGCTGATGAGGAAAGTTACAGAAAATTTCAGGGTTTTACAAATAAGCCTATCAGATCTAAACCCATGAAACTACTTCCTCACATCAGCTCTAACTAAAATCTTCCCCCTCAAACTAAGAGGGATATTGCTTGTTTAAAATATGAAAATTGAGATCAGAGCAAAAATAGATTTAAAGAATGTAGACGAGTGCTGGTGCTGATTACACTGGATGTGTAAGTTCAGCTGGTAAGTAAATACTTGACAATTGTTGGACAATAAGAGATTGTCATCAACTTGTCAGCAATCATTCCATTAAAGGTGTAGCAATTACAAGTACAGGAGTGATAACTGACTAGTCTAGCTGATAAGTATTTACTTACAACAAAATAGAGAAACTAGACTATGGCTTGGATGATGATCCTGGTGATTGAGTTCTCGCGCTTGTGATAGACCTCAGGATCTCTGTAAGTGCGGCCATGTCTTGTTCTCTCTTCAGCCTTTCCTCAGCAGCAATCCGTCTCTCTTCCTCAGCAAGTCGGGCTCTCTCTGCTTCAGCCAGTGCTCGCACCCTTTCCCCCTCTTGGATCCGCGCCAAAAAGGTGGAGACACCGGCGGTGACAGACTCCATTTGTTGAGCAATTTCAGTTCGGAAGGTGGCGAAGCGCTGATCCATCCTGGCATCAATGAGTGCAAGAAGCTGCGCAGGAGGATGGATCTCGGAGATTGGCTGCGCTGATACTTCCATGGAAGAGGAAGGCACATCAGTTGCGGAAGGAGCCATTGCTGGTTCAGATTCAGCTGATTCTTCCATTGGGGCTGGCTCCTCCGCTGGCACTGCAGCTGCAGCTGGTTCCTCCGCTGGTACTTCGACTGCTGCTTCTGCTGGCTCCACTACTGGCACTGCTGCTGGAGCTGGCTGGACTTGTTCAAAAACGGGTGGGGCTGTGAATTCCACTACTTGCCAGTCCATAGAATCAGGGACTAGATCGCCCGAAACAATAGGAACAGGGGGGACGGCAAGGGTCAGCCACCAACCACGAGAGGGATCCTCCTCTACTACGTGGTCTACCAGCAGAGCGCAGGCAGCCATGTCGAACAATATAGCATGGTAGGGAGGGATCCTCGGAAGATCGACCAGTATTCGGATGCGTCTGAGCGCGTAAACCATCTGGTAGCCGCGGCTGGTTAGGTGGAACTGGAGAAAAGGTAACTTCACCAATTTCGGATGCGGGAGGCCGGAGCTTCCAGTCAGTCTGCGATAGTCAGCAATCTTTTTCAAACGGCGCTTGATCCGCCTGATGGACAGCTGCTGGGGGTTCTCAGCATCTGTATCCATGAATGCGTGAGCCCACTCCTCCTCCGCTCTCCAGTAACCCAGTCCGAGCCGGGCGTATAGCACAGAGCGCTTTTCCACAGTTAATCAGTGCTCGCACCGGTCAAAAATCTTCCACCGCCGGAACTCCCTAAACAGCTCCGGATTCACTCTCCACAGATATTGGAAATCTGCAATCATCTCGTCATCCACGGCACTCTCAACTTCCGCCGTGATGTTCTCTGCATACTCATACAGAGTAGAGTTGTAGTATTCCACTGGCTGCAGGGGCAGGCACCAGTCAAAAATTCTTGAAGCATAAACGGACTGGTGGGGGAGGCCGCTGGTCGGGATTATGTTAAAGATTGAGAATTCAGGCACCCTGGAATTATAAAATGCCATCTCCCCGCGGTGCTCCCACCGGTGCACCCCTGTCACTTGAGCCTGAAGGTCGTCCTCATCGATCAGGTGGATGTAGTGAATGCTGATCATGTAGGACCTTCTTTCTCGTCGCTCAGCGCGTCCTGGTGCTGATGAGGATGCCGCTGGTCGTCCCGAAGATGTTGAGGCTTCAGAAGATTTTGGACGACCGGCATGAGCACGAGCCTCAGCATCAAAATCAGGGAAAAGGTCCCTCGGCTCCATCCTCTGCACGGTTGAGCGCTGTACTACTGGTTTATCAGCAGCCTCTCCACCAGTATTCACCTCCATCTCGGTGGCCTGCTCCACCTCTACCGCTTTCTCCTCTGCCTCTTCGGATTCAGAACTGACATCCGAGAAGCTCGCCAGTTTTTCCGGGGTGGTCGCCCGCTCCTCTACTCCTCCACTGGCTTCCCCTTGCGTCGCCAGCGGGACTTCTTCATCACCTCCACCACCCCCTTGCGCGGGTGGAGGGACTTCAGCGGTTTCCTCCTCCGGTATGTACTCATCCACAAGGGATAGTACGTCCTCGTCAGCGCCCATCACCAGCAGGCGTGTAAAGGATTCATCGGGTAAGATCTCGCCTGGTGCTGGTGCTGGTGGCACGGTACTTGTTGAAGTCTCGGGGACTTCCCATTTTCCCTTGGTCACCTGGCGCAATTGGTCGGCCAGTTGCTCCTGGCGCCTGGCCTCAGTCTCAGCCTTGATTTTGGCAAATCTTTCATCACGGGCTGCCAGTTCAGCCTCCCTCTTCTGCTGGGCGACAATGGCTCGCAGCCGGGATTGAGCTTGTTTCTTCTTGATAATAGAGGCGTGCTTCGCCTTCTTGGCCTCTTCGGCCTCCTTCTGGGCTCTGGTCTGGATTCGCTTCCTCTTGCGAGTCATCCTCTCGAGGGTCTCCTCCTCAGTCAGTCCCAAGACGGACTTCTTGACTGGAACTGAGATCTTTCCAGACGCAGGATCATAAGCAACAGCTTGCGGAGGCTGCTGGTGCTGGTGGGTCTTCGGCTTCTTGCGGGATGGAGGCTTGGTGGCTGGTACCAGTTGTACTTCTCGAGGATGAACGCCAGTAGCCTCAGCCACCGCTTCCTCCATCGTAGCGAAGAGAGACTCCGTCTCTAGCTTTCGCTTCAACTCCTCCTTCGCCGCTGCTGGCAGTGGGAGAGCCACAGCTGGCACTTGCTCCCCCAGGT
>JAPKLW010002225.1:0-11833 GCA_026898455.1 Plectranthus barbatus
CTAGAACCCGCTAGGGTTTCTAGCCACTCATCGCAGATAGAAATCCAAAAGAAAACATATTAAATTGCATAAACATAAAGAACTTACAAGAAAATAAAAGGGTTTCGTGTTCCCCAAGTCTCCAAACTCTGAAAACTGAATACTATGATGATTGGTACTGAAAAATCGAATTTACATAGGTATTTATAGTGGTGGATGTGTATCCTATCAAATCTAGGGCTAAAGATATGAATAAATCCGTTTTTCCTCGAATTTCCGCTCCAGCAAACAGCCTCGCGTCGATCGTGGCTGATCCACGTCGATAGACGTGGCTTCTTGGTCAGCGTCGATCGATGCCAATTGGCGTCTGTCAACGCGGCTTCTCGCCCCTTCTGCACGGTCTCACGGTTTTGGCCATAACTTTATCTCCCGAACTCCGATTGACCTGATTCCAGTTGCGTTGGAGAGCTAACTCAAAGCATCATCCAATGCCATGTGCCAATAGCTCGAATTCCTTTTGTGGAAGTACTCTTTACTGCTACTCTTACACGTCACTGCTTCCGGAACGGATTTCTCGTGAACTTAGGCCTAAAACCCTACAAAAACACCAAAATGCTCATAATACCACCTAATATAGACTCATGCATAGAATATATATATAAACTCAATAAAACTACATAAAATAGTAGAAAATAATATAGATAAGCAAGTAAAATAATGAGCTTATCAACCCCCCAAACTTGAACGTTTGATTGTCCTCAATCAATAGGCAAGAAAGAAATCAAAAGATCATGCGATTAAAGTGCAATGCCTCACAAGATCCATCACAGTCAAGAATCAAAAATTCACTACACACAAGCAATTTGAAAGAGACAGAAAATTCATCAACATTGGAAGAACTCACGGGAAGTGTATTGCTCAACTCTCAAGTGTTTAAGGTATAGATGAAAGCACTCAAAAACATGTATGAAGAAATTTCTACCATAGGCTTGCAAATTTTCTAATATCTCCACTGCTAGAATGTGCACACAAGTCTAGAATCAAAAAGGACTTTCATAAGGTTGTAATGTAGGCTTTTGTCAGGGGTAGGAAAATATGGCCAAGTGACTAAAATCAATCAAGTTTTTTTACTTCCTCAATCAATCCAAACCACCATCTAAGTTCATTCACCCTTCTCCTCAAATATATCAACAAATACACAACCTCTTTTTTTTTTTCTAGCTCATTTTGAATCTCTTATGTTCTTTACATAATTTTGTATTCTTTTCTTTTCAGAGAGCTTATGAGAATTCTAATTATTTCTTTGAGCTTCTTTTTCACACATCTTTTCACCACTAATTTATATTTTCTTATCTCCATATCACAATCATTCCACCCACATACCACAACTCAAGACATGAGCGAAACCAATACTTCTTCTTAATCTCATAGACAAGGAAAGAAAAATTTTGTATAGGCTCAAAAGTGGCTAACTAGGGAAAATTCAATGTGAAGGGACAGTGTTTAGGGAATTGGGCTATCAAAGATGGCCTAAGATCATTTCCTAAACTTGTGCACACTATGCAGTCTCAACACAGAAAATAGGCAAGTTCTAGAGAAATAAAAACATACATGTGAATCTCACATCAAACGAAATAAAGGCTCAAAATTCTCACACAAGGGTTCAAAAATTTTCTTCCGCAGTCAATTTCAAATCAGCTCAATCAGCATGCAAGCACAAGTGTCAAATCAATCCTATCATGCGGTATTCTACATTCATAGGCATCTAACCACAATCACAATCAATTCAACTCAACCCTCAATCAATTCTAATCTCACAATCTCATTCGGGTTATTTCAAAACTCAAAAATTTTCCCCACAAAATAGAATAAACTTAAAAATTAAGGCAAAATTTAAATACGAAAAGCAGAATAAATAAAAGATAGAATGTTCCATCTCTTGTCCACATCCCCCCAAACTTATTTCCAACTCGAAGAGTGGAATAAGTTTGAAAATCAGACAAAAGAGGGAACGATACCTGGTAGTTGATCTCAGACATCAACTTTTTATCCCTCGGATTCTTCGAACATTGCGCGGCGTGAAATAGTGGTTGTTGGCACTTCGCGTCGATTGACTTGAAGCCTTCTTGTCGATCCCTTCGCGGATCGAAGTGTATCACGCCGGACTGCTCGGCGTCGATCGACATCGAGCTGATCTCCAAATTTTTTTTTCAATACTGCAAAACAACTGTTAGCAAAGAAATAAAAGCAGAAATTCGAAATAATAAAAAAATGAAAATTGAAAGGAAAATACGGAAAATATTGGGTTACCTCCCAACAAGTGCTTGATTTAACGTCGCAGCTCGACGATACCTCAAATCACTGCCAAGGAGGTCGGATCCAGACTCGCCGACCTTTGGCATCCACCATGTAGACTTTCCGGTCTTTGATAATGGTGGTGAGCTTAGAAAAAGGTGGCGCAGTTGACACTGCTACCCTATCGTTTCCTCGCTCCCACTCAATGGCAGCTGCTTCATCTTCTTCAGACTCATCCTCTTCTTCAGTAGTGGAGATTCGATTGCACTCCGCCTTCTTCTTGTTCTTGTCGATCACAAAGGTGATCCTCTCGTCATTCGCTCGAAGTGTGATCTCGCCGCCTCGACAATCAATGAGAGCAGCGCTAGTGTCGAGAAACTCACGCCCCAAGATCATGGACATGTTCTCGTCCTCCTTCATCTCGTACACCACAAAATCTGCAGGAAAAATGAGATGGCCCACACGAATGAGCACATCCTCTAGTATACCTTTCGGGCGGGACACAGACCGGTCCGCCATCTGCAGGGTGATCGTCGTGGGCCTCATCTCTCCGATGTTGAGACGCTTGTAGATGGAGTACGGCAATAGGTTGATACTGGCCCCAGTATCACATAGTACTCTCTCGAATGTGTGTCCCCCAATCTCAACCGGAATAGAGAAGCATCCAGGATCGCTTCTCTTGATGGACACCTGCTTTTGAAGTAGCAGGCTGCACTGCTCGTGGATCTTCACCGTCTCATTCTCCACGAATTGTTTCTTTCCACTCATCAATTTTCGGAGGTACTTCATGTACCCCGGGATTTCCTTCAGTGCTTCGATCAGCGGGATGTTGATGCTGACCTTCTTCAGATTCTCCACAAATCTGGAGAACTTCTCGTCCTCTCTCTGCCTCGCGAACCTCTGTGGGAATGGCAAAGGAGGGAGCTGATCTTCAGACTGCTTCAACTTCGTGCCTGGGACAGAATTCGGCATCGACCGACGTAGTGTGGCGTCGATTGATGGGCCTTTTTTCTCTGCGTCGATCAACGTAGCAGGTCCGTCGATCGACGTGGATTCATCTCCTGTGCATTTTTGCTCCTTTTCGTCTCCAGAATCGTCTACAGCCATCTCGGGACCCTTGTAGCTCATCCCAGACCTCAAAGTAACGGCTTTGCAGTCTTTTTGGGCCTTGGGGTTCACCTCCGTTGTGCTTGGAAGCTGTCTAGGCTTGTGTTGGTTGCCGAGGCGATCTGGCTCAATTGTGTGTCCATCATCTGAAGATGTTTTGTCATCAGCTGCATGTGGTTGGTCATTCCCTTAACCTCGGTTTCTACTTTCCCAAACCGGTTATCCGAGCTCTTGATGAATTTCTCGAGAGTCTCCTCTAGCACGGATTTCTTCCTTTCCACGATCTCTCCTCCAGTACCTGCATCAAAACCAGGCGGAGGGTGTTCTGCAGCAGAAGGGTTAGCATAGGAAAAACCAGGGTGAGATCGCCCATGGTTGTACTGATACCCTTGATTGCCTCGGTAGTTATTGTGATAACCACCGCCAACGTAGTTCACCTACGTACCGGCAGTTCCAGACAAACTGCTTGCACCCCTGTTGATGTAGTCAGCCTCTACAGGTACTATGGCCATGCTTGGCTCTGCAACAGCTGCAACTTGTGATGTGCCCAATTTTTCAATCTCCTCCCGGAGCTTTTTCACCTCAGCAACCACGTCGAATTCTGGCTTTGTCTCGACTGCTTTGACTGGTAGCTGCCTATCAGTTGGCCATTGGTGGCTATTCAGTGCCATATCAGCCAGCAACCTCATACTCTCTGCACCACTCTTCTTCATCAGTATTCCTCCAGCAGATGCATCAACCAGTTCCTTCATGTGAGGGTTCAGTCCCTCATAAAAATGACACACTTGCATCTCCAGAACGATGCCATGTCCAGGACAGAGTCGTAGGAGCTCTTTGTATCTCTTCCAAGCCTCGTAAAGTGACTCGTCATACATCTGCTTGAAAGTAGTAATGGCAGCTTTCCTCTTCAGTAGCAGGCTCGGTGGGAAGTAGTTGGTAAGGAACTCTGCTTGAAGCTCCTCCCATGTCCCGACCTGACTCTTATCCAGTCCAGCAAACCAAGACCGTGCCTCGTCTCTGAGTGAGAACGAGAACAGTCTCATCCTGATCACATCTTGGGTTACTCCGTTCTGCTTCACAGTGTTACACACCTCAATGAATTGGTTGAGGTGGGTATATGGGTCTTCTACAGCTCTCCCCCCAAACTGGTTTTGCTGCACCATCTGAATAAGGCTTGTGCGCAGCTCGAAGTTGTTGGCATCAATGCCAACTCTGAATCCGGCCTCCGCTTGCTGTGGAAGAAATCGATCCAAGATGGACCTTTGCGCAACCACAATCTGCCTATTGTTCAACTCTGCCAGTCTTGCAGCTTGCTCCGCCTGAGCAGCCTGGGCTGCTTGAAGTTGTACTCTCAGCTGCTGCACTTCATTCACAAATTGCCTCTGCTTCTCGGGAGTCATATTTTGCAGAGGTGCTTCAGGATTTTCAGTCATCTCTTGTTCTTTGTCTTTTCCTTTCTTTTTGATTTTCCTGCAGGTTGCTTCAATTTCAGGGACAAAGGCCTCGAGTGTTTTTCCTTTGGCTCGCGTGTTCATGCACCTGCACAGGAAATAGGTAAATATTAGTTCAGCGTCGATCGACGTGGATTCACGTCGATCGACACAAAAGAGTGGTAGGCATCGATCGACGAAAGGTATCCGTCGATCGACGCTGCAAAGTGATCGACGTCGATTGACGCTAGGTGGCGTCGATCGACGCGAGATGTAGACTCAAAAACTCACACACGCACACGTACAGAAAATTAAAACTCAATCCAGCAAATCCTAGAACGAACTAGTAACAAGATAAAATCTAACAATTCCCCGCTAACGGCGCCAATTTGATCACTGCTATTTCTAACAGATTAATTATAATAACAGCGGCAAATAAATTTGTAAACCCTAAGGTTATCGATCCAGGGGAATTGTGTGGGGAAACTATCCTATATACTAGCTATGATCCTAAGATTCATTGTTTGAGAGATCCAAAATCAGGGTTTTATAAAAGTAAAGAAAACAATGCAGAAAATTAAAGTAGTTTGGAAAGCAAATTTAAAGGAACACAGATTCTAGGGAAGAATTCATATTATGGATGACATGTAGAAATCAATTAATTTAACAGGTGGAATACTGCAACAATGCTATGTTTCCTTGTTTGGCAAATTTAACCTAGATTACTAACTAGTGACTATCTCCGCTCGGTCTCAAAGTACACCAAATTAGTCAATCTGATAAGCAAATCAGTTCAATTCCTACATCTAGTACATCTGTTTGGATAGTGTAGATCGTATCATGTATTCCTTTTCCCACTATTAATATTCACCTCTCGGTCCTTCTATCAATAGCTAGACATCTAAATTAATCGTCACCTCTCGGTCCTTGAATTAATCTAGAATTATGAAATAAACACAGGAATCATGAACCTAATTAATTAATCCTAACATGCATCCATAATAATATCAACCTCTAGAACCCGCTAGGGTTTCTAGCCACTCATCGCAGATAGAAATCCAAAAGAAAACATATTAAATTGCATAAACATAAAGAACTTACAAGAAAATAAAAGGGTTTCGTGTTCCCCAAGTCTCCAAACTCTAAAAACTGAATACTATGATGATTGGTACTGAAAAATCGAATTTACATAGGTATTTATAGTGGTGGATGTGTATCCTATCAAATCTAGGGCTAAAGATATGAATAAATCCGTTTTTTCTCGAATTTCCGCTCCAGCAAACAGCCTCGCGTTGATCGTGGCTGATCCACGTCGATTGACATGGCTTCTTGGTCGGCGTCGATCGATGCCAATTGGCGTCTGTCGACGCGGCTTCTCGCCCCTTCTGCGCGGTCTCACGGTTTTGGCCATAACTTTCTCTCCCGAACTCCGATTGACCCGATTCCAGTTGCGTTGGAGAGCTAACTCAAAGCATCATCCATTGCCATGTGCCAATATCTCGAATTCCTTTTGTAGAAGAACTCTTCACTGCTACTCTTACACATCACTGCTTCCGGAACGGATTTCTCGTGAACTTAGGCCTAAAACCCTACAAAAACACCAAAATGCGCATAATACCACCTAATATAGACTCATGCATAGAATATATATATAAACTCAATAAAACTACATAAAATAGTAGAAAATAATATAGATAAGCAAGTAAAATAATGAGCTTATCAATAACATGCAAAGGAAGGGAGCATTCAGGGATTTGCAAGATGTGGTGCCAAGAAGATTCATAGAATCGATGATGCATCAGACTCCTGCGCAAGGTGAAAGGGGTTTTGCTACTATGATTGTTCAGCCCATTACTAAGCAAGGGGGAGGTGTTGGTGCTGCTATTAATGTTGAAAGTGTGGACCTACAAGCTACTGTGCAAGGTCGTAGTAGCTTTGTAGTTGAGCAAATGTCTGGAGATCAACAATTGGTTGTGCAATGAGGAAGCCAGTTTGTTACTATTATTGCTGAAAGAGATTTGGTGCAGGAGGATAGTCAAACTCCTGAAGGAAGTGAAGAAGACAAGGCAGCAGGGATAGAGAATGTTGACCTTGAGCTAATGACAGATGAGGGTACAGCAAACCCCGAGGTAGCTACGCAGACAGCTGACCAGCAATCAAATCCAACAGTAGAGAAGGTAGAAGCTGAAGACGACATTGTTGAGAAGATAAAACGAAGAAAGGAGTCACTACCTCATTGGATGCTAAAACCCGAGCTAGATTGCAAGCCAACCTCACTACAAGAGTGCAAGCATGAAACGAGCAGTATCTCCATGCTCTAGGAATGGATCCATCTACCGTTCCAGGATGGAATTCAGAAGCAAATACTTCCTCTCTGCTTGAGAACACAATTAAGTCACTGTGGCAAAGGCGTATTCCGATTCCCACTTCTCCTGAAGTGTCATATATATCATTCAGTGACATCCCTAGTGATGATAATGAGGAGAATGTAGAAAAAGCAAGTGTTGCCCATGGAATCTTGATGCTTGCAGATGGCGAGTCTGTTTTTAGAGAAACATTGAGAGTGCCCATGGAAGGACCACCTGATAGGAGGTTTAAGGCAAAAAGGATTGTTAAATGGTGTCCCCCCCGTTATGGAGAAAAATGAGAAGAATGATGATCTCCTCTCATTGGCAAAAGACATTTGTATCTTTATTGAAGCTCAAATTGCTGCTGAGTTTGAGACCACATATCCTGCTAAACTAATGGACGGGTCTTTCGATATTAAACGATTGAAGATAGAGTTCACAAGGTGGAGATTTTTCAACTTCGCCACCCATGAGCTACACTATGAAGACCGCGCAATCATGATGGCAAGGATGGGTCTAAACTACTGGAGAAGTGAAGAGGAATGAGCGGATGACTGGATGGATGAAACATCCAAGAGGCAGTGCACGGAGAAACTAGTAGCTGCCCAGCTATAGAAGAGTAAGGCATACATAGCAATCACGAGACATCGTTCGTTGCCTGCTTCTGAGTATGCCATTGCTGATTCACCTCCGTTCACTCAGAATCTCAAATTACCAGCAACAAGAAGACAGATGGCTACAGTTGCTGAGTTGCAAGCTAGTTAGCAGAAGAAGAAGCCGCACGGAAGAAAGCGGAGGATCGCAGGAAGATGATGGAGTATAGGGAGTGGATCCTCACTACGCTGGCTAACATCCCATCTCGAGTGGATAGCTTTAGGCCTCCCTCTCCGATCATTGCTGAAGAGAAACATGTTCAGGAGAGTGAACCTGTCGCGGCAGAAAATGTTGATCCAGTCGCTAACTCTTCTCAGGCACTGATCACCACTGCAAACACACCTACCGTCTCGAATCAAATAGTGCTATCTGAGGAACCCCCAGTCATGGCAATTGAGCCTTTGAGCTCCAGTACTTATCAGAGGGACCTCCAGAAATTCATACACACCATGGAAGGGAGAAGCTTTGGGGAGCAGATTGTGCCAATCGTGCGAGCTGAAGTGCAAACCAAAGTGGACGAGGCAAAAGCGGATCTTCATAACACTCTGCAGGACAACTTTGAGACCTTCTCCACCGGCCTTTTGGCTGCAATCAAAGAGGGGGAAGAGAAGAGATTTGCATAGGAAGCATAGCGACTGAAATAACAAGAAGAAAGAATTCGGTGCCTCGAAGCAAGAAGAAAATTGGAAGAAGACTTGAGAAGACAACAATTAGATGAAGAAAAAGAGGAACGAAGAAGGATCGAGGAGAAAGAAAGGATCAGAAGAGAAGAAAGAGAAGCAGTAGTGGACAACTTCATGAAGGTAACGCTTAGGACTCTCATTAAAGTGAAGAAAACCACCATCGGTTCCTCAAGTGCCAAAAATCCTGCTAATTCAGTCTCTTCGATGACCAAGAAGTAATTCCTCTACACCTTATAAGTCTTCTGGCGTAAAATAGAATTTTTTTTATTTGGATATGTGTTTCTTGTACGTCATTGCAATATGTTTTATTGGAAACTAACCAAGGTTGAAGAGAACATCTCATTATCCAACACTGAATTAATTTCTATAGCTAAATGTACACACTCTGTGTAATCAGCAAACTACGTGGATTGTTGGATGTGTGTGATATGTTCCTGCATATTGCTTGATAATTGTGTGCGAATGTGCTATATGCTTATCTGATAAATGATTTGAAAGCCATTTACTTGAAGCAAAATTTATAATCGAGCAATACCCTTGATATTTTGGGGGAAATTGTTTGGAACTATGTTAGAAATATCATAACCCCTTGATCTTAATTGTATGTATTTTTATTTTGGTGCATCAAAGCTTAGTCAATCTAGTTTCTAGCAACCTAGTATCGAGTCAAATTGTAAAAGTCCTGTATAGGATACATATACTCGAGTTGTAATAGAACTAGAATAAAAGATCGAAGATTGTTGAAGTAATCAGCATGCCCGAAGATTGCTAAAGACGTTAGTATCAGGCTAGCAAATCATTTGAAGAATGCTGGACACACCGCAAGGAATGCTGAAGGAATGAAGCAAACATGTTGCTGAATCTCAGCAAGACCGCTGGGATATCAGCAGACTGTCAACTGCTAGCAAACACATACCAGCAATCAGAATAATACGAAGCCGTGGGACAGAAGGATACGAATCACAATGAAACCTGGCGAATCAGAAAGAAGGATAATCAACAGACGCAAATAAGGTTTCCAGATTCAAACCAAAAGATCCGTTCTGACAAAGACAACTACGAATAGGAAAAACGCCAATCAGAGACGAAGGAGCCCTGAAGAGTCACTATGTCTCACAGAAAAAGAAGGACGAAATTTGGCGAGCAGACACTCTGTGTCTAACGGATAAGATTCAAATAACCGTTTGAATCATCACCTATAAATAAGTGTCATCGAGAAGAGATTGTGAGGTTAGTGAAAATTCAATAACAGAGAAAACAAGAGAAGATCCTAATACTCTCAATCCCACGCGAACTCACATCCGAGCTCATATCTTATTGAAGCTTCACAGAAGCTTACATATTCAAAGCTCGAGACCTCTGAAGAATTAACTTCTAAGGTTAAATTTGGGATCATTTCTATCCTAGAAAGAATCTAGCTGTCACATTGCTCTGCAAGCGTGATTATCACGGGCAAGTGCCAAACAAGGATAGGTTCTGGGAAGAACTATAAAGCTCCCAACATCGACGTCCAATGAGAAGGGAGGTTTATCCTCACTCTAAGGAGTGTCAAAGTGAAGATTGAAGACCAAGGTGCTTGAAGGTGCGCGCTGACCAGACGGAGGAGTTGCTCAACATTAGAGATCAAGCCTGACCTTGTAATCAATCAATAGTGAATTTTCAATCAGGAGGACTGAAGAGTGGATGTAGAATACTTGTCCGATCCACTATAAACCTTGTGTTCATTTACTGCTTTTATTTTGTTGCATATCAATTGTTTTAAAACCCAACACATCAAGTGTTGAGGTATAATCTGCAATAAACCTTACGAATACTCGAGCATAAACTTATCTCATAAACACTTGCTAAGTTGTGATCTTAGCAAGATAAGTGCAAGAATTTATTAAAACTTTCACTACATATATTGATACTCTGATCAGGGATCAACAAACACTCTTTAAAAGCCTTGTTGGAAGCTTGAGGTACTTAACATGCACGAGGCCTGACATGCTATATGCAGTAAGAGTTGTAAGTCGATACATGGAGAATCCGACTACAATTCATCTGAAAGCAGCTAAGAGGATTCTTCGTGATATCAAAGGTACAATAAACTATGGCCTACACTACTCTATTTCTGAAGATTACAAGCTTGTTGGATATAGTGATAGTGATTAGAGTGGAAATATAGAGAACCACAAGAGCATAAGTGGTTTTGTGTTCTACATGGGAGATACCGCCTTCACTTGGATGTCAAAGAAGCAACCTATTGTCACACTTTCAACATGTGAGGTGGAATACATAGTTGCTACCTCATGCGTGTGCCATGCAATCTAGCTCAAAAACTTACTAAAGGAGTTAAGTCTTCCAAATGAGGAGCCAACAAAGATTTGCGTGGACAACAAGTATGCCATAGCTTTGGCCAAGAATCCGATTTCCCATGACTGAAGCAAACATAGAGACACACGCCATCATTTCATTTGGGAGTGCGTGATGAAGAAGGATGTCGAGTTAGAGTATGTGAAAACCCATGATCAAATAGCTGACATCTTCACTAAACCACTCAAGAAATATGTCTTCATGAAGTTGAGGAGCTTGATTGGAGTATCGGAAAATCAAGTTTAAGAGGGGGTGTTGAAATATAAACTTGATTTGGGCCTTATTAGAAATTATATAATTTATAAAGCTTAGGCCTAAAGAGTAGATCCATTAAGTAGACTGATCGCTAAATTATTTAACAGCGACTTAGCAAAGCTAATAATATAGCGGCAAATGAAAATTATCGATCCCACAGGGAATGAAACGACGAAAAATCCTAAATACTAAATCAGGCGTTCTTAAAATACTGGTTAGGAAAATCAAAGTTTTGGGTTTTGGTGGTTTTGCAAATCATAATCCTTGCGAGTAAAAAGTAAACAGTAATTTAAAATACTTTGGTTGAAAACAGTTATGAGAAATACATATTCTAGGGATATCTCCTTATCAAGTATGACATGAATGAATAAATTGACCATTTCCCAATTTTAATTCCTCTTCGTAGTGAAACATCAGAAAAGTATTACGAACTTCTTTGTTGGACAATTCGTAAAGTAGATTAATCAATTACCTATCTCTGCTCGGTCTCAAGATAAATTAATTAACTCTAAAGATCTACAGATTTATCCCTTCAATCAATCTCCTTCAGTTACGACAAGAAATCAGATTATATTGTGAAAATCTCTTTCGATTGAAAACTATTACAGTTACGTCTCAAGTAATCAACTAGTTAATCCTAAGATGTGGCCAACAAACTCAAGATTATGAATTAAACTCATATTTCACAAACTACGAAGGGAAAGGAAAAATAATTCAATTAATCAAA